>JABUQX010088352.1:22500-27500 GCA_015478945.1 Trachelipus rathkii
AGACATTGATGATACGGATATGACTTTAATAATAAATTACGAGGTCTTCAATAATCACCTACCCATTGTATAATAATAATAATAATAATAATAATAATAATAATAATAATAATAATAATAATAATAATAATAGGTTTAATTTACAAGAAACTTTAGAATATTGAAGTAAAAAACTCAATAATAATATAAATAATAATAATAATAATAATAATAATAATAATAATAATAATAATAATAATAATAATAATAATAATAATAATAATAGGTTTAATTTACAAAAACTTTATAATAATAAAAATAATAATAATAATAATAATAATAATAATAATAATAATAATAATAATAATAATAATAATAATAATAATAATAATAATAATAGCTGAATCATTATCTTATTAGTAAGACCTTTCCTCAACACGCCCCTTTTTGATAATGTCAGATCCAAAAATAATATAATTACTTGCCTTTTAAATTTCTAAAGCTTGCAAGCTAGGAAAAATTATTCCAAAATACTTTAATATTTAATTACTATATAATAATAAATAATTATATAATTATTTTTTATTATTTTCTCTGTCTAATTTCTGTCCATGAAAAAGTTTTGAAAAATTATTGACTCGTTAATAGTCCGTTACTTCTTTTCGAAATTAACGAAAGCGTTAAAAGTTAACGAAAAAATTAACGAGTTAATTAACGGATTAACGCTTTAACGCGTTAATGCCCACCTTTGTATATATATATATATATATATATATATATATATATATATATATATATATATATATATATATATATATATATATATACTCTCTGCTATATATATATATAAATGATATATTTATATACTATATATATATATATATATATATATATATATATATATATATATGTCCTTATTGATTACATGGATCTGTTATGTTTTTTTTTTTTTTTTTATTTTTTATTATTATAGAAATTATGATAATAAAAATAAATTTTAGTTTTGATAAACAGGATAAAAAATTTAAGAATTAAAAAAAGGTAATGATTAATAAATCGTTTTTTTTACATCTTCATTTTTTGTTTGTGAAATAATGTGACGAAACGAAGACTGGGTAATATTTTCTACAAGAAAACTTCAAAAATTTTATTTAGATAAACCCTAAAACAAGAGAAAAAAAGTTATGGCAAGGTAGATCCACCTAGGTTAGGTACTGCATCGTCGATCCTTATACGGGTTTAGGTAGCAAGGTTTACCTCCATCATTCAAATTCTTATAGGTCCAAGTTTAGCTTAGGACCTCCTAGTTCAGGTTATCTATTTTGTTAAGTATACACAGAATCAATATTTTTTTCCAACTTACTACAATTTCTCACGTTTTAACTCTAAAATACATTTTATTTCTCATGCAAAATGTACATTATGCTTAATTTATTTAATTTTTAATATTTTAAAATTTCGTATCTTTTTTATCATCATTTTAACAACATATAAAAACATATACTAACAACATATTAAAAAAAAATTACACTAAAAACAAAGAAATTAATCCATATAACTCTAGGGTCATATATATATATATGTATATATATATATATATATATATATATATATATTTATATAAATAATATATATATATATTTCCTATATATATATATATATATGTATATATATATATATATATCATATATATATATATATATATATATATAAAGCTATATATCATATATATATATATATATATACTATCCCATATATAAATATATATGTATATAACTGCTGCTATCTTTAACCATATATGTAGCCATATATATATATATATAATACTTCATATATACTTATATGCATATATATAACCATATACTTATATATATATGAACAAGTTACTTAACGCCCACACGGAACGGGGCTCGGATCAAAAAGGAAATTTTCCACAGGTAGCATCTAGCAGTACACAATGAATGGTCAAATGAAATTTTACCTGTTCTAAAGGCAATTATATATATTATTTGTAAAGGTATTACTACGGCAATGTGAGGCTCGAGAGCAGGAAGGCAAGGAACACAGGGGATGATTTCCATCACCCCCGTAGAGGCGGGACCAGGAGGGACCCGCGACACAAATACCAAGGCAGGTTCCGGAGACCCTCCCCGGAGGAAGAAATAGTCCCTGCCCCACGTAGTTCCAGGCAGACCCCGACTCCTACATCGGTGCGGTACACCCCTTGAAATTCTTTGATACATTTTCTTACTAAATTTTACCAGGATTCAAAAATATATTCATTTCCCACTTTCTTATAATAGTTTTGAGATGAAGGATTTTTTTTTTTCATTTCGACCTAAAACGTCTATTTATGTCTCATAGAACTAAAATAAATGAAAATTTTTTTTTTTTTTGATCCGAGCTTTCCCGTTCCGTGTGGGCGTTAAGTATTATTTTTAAATATATATATATATATATATATATATATATATATATATATATATATATATATATATATATATATATATATATATATATATATATATACTTTATATATATATATATATATATATATATATATATATATAAGGCCAAACTAAAGAAGTTACCCTGCATGATATCTCGAAAACCAAAGATACCGATTTACAGAAAACTGATTATATATGGAATCAGCGTGCTTCAAAGAAGGCTAATATGGAAATGAAAAAATTTTTACTTTTATTTTTATTTTTTTATATCTCCAAAACTACGATAGGTGAAAACTAACATATATGGAATCAACGTAAAATTCTTTTGGGGGCTCAGGCCGACGGGGGACAGAGGAGAGGACGTTTTCCATACCCCAGTAAGGGAGGGACGGAGGAACCCCAGCGTGACACCCAAATACCAAAAAGCAGGGGTTCCGGACCCCGGAGGGAGAGAAATAGTCCTACCCCACGTCATCCCCAAGGAGGTGAGACATTGACTTTCTTGCTACATCTTTGCATTTTCGTATTCCTTTAGTTAAAAAAATATATTTTTTTCATACATACCTATTTCATACGCTGATTCTAAATATGTTATTAGTTTCTTGTACCTATCGTAATTTTGAATATAAAAAAAAATAAAAATAAAATTTTTTTCATTTCTCTTCATATGCTATTTCCATTTATATTATCAGTTTTCTTAACTAAGATAATGGAAACTATATATTATACTTATATATATATATATATATATATATACTTATATATATGTATAACAACATATATATATATATATATATATATATATAATATATATATATGTAATATAAGCAGTAACAGATCTGCGCATCAAAAGTCAGTCAGATTGGATTTTTGTAGGGCGAATATTCCTCTTCACATATATAAATATATATATATATGTAATATGTATATATAAATTATATATAGCATATATATATGTATATAATATATATATATATATATTCTTTATAACTCTTCTTTTTATTAATATGTATATATATATATATATATATATTAAATAATATAATATATATAATACTTACATATATATATAATAATATATATATATATATAATAATAACCTGCTGCTATATATATATAATATATGCTTGCCTATAGGCTTTACACTATGTATATATCATATATATGTATGTAATATGTATATATATATCATATATGTATATGTATAATAATATATAATATGTATATAATATAATATACAATATATATATATATATATATATATATATGTAATATATATATATAATAATATATATGTATAATATATCTGTATAATAATAATAATATAATAATATATAATAATATATGTATATGTATATATCATCCCTAATAATATCAACCAGCCATGTATAATATATATGTAAAATATGTATATATAATATAATATATATAATATATATGTAATATAATATATCAATAATATATATATATCTAATAATATGTAATATATATATATATATATATGTAGCTAATATCATATATAATAATAATAATAATAATATAATAATAACTCATAATATCATGTGTATGTATATATATATATATATATATATATATATTTTCTAAGGTGGAGAAAAATGTATTATTTCTCAGAAATAAAAGAAACCTAAAAAATAAAAATCCAATTTCATTATATATATATATATATATATATATATATATATATATATATATATATATATATATATATATATATATATATATATATATATATATATATATATATATATATATATATATATATATATATATATATATATATATATATATATATATATATATATATATATTTATTGTTAAAATTTTAATTACAAATGGTGGTAGGCTAGTCAACTATTATAAGTGGTAATGCTTAAATTGAGCAGGGGATGGGGGAAAAGGAGTTAACCACCCTTGTAAACCTTCGGCGGTGTTAGTTATTTAATATATTTATTCAAAATTTAATAAACATACATAAGTTTAAATTCAAACTTAATTACGAAACACAGGCAAATGACCACTTTTTAACATCTTACGCAATGACAAATGAAAAATCATAGTAAAAAAAAATGCAATATGAAAAAAGCAAATAAAAACGGAAAAGCATTTTTAACACATCCACTCCCCACGGAAACTACCAAAAACTGATTTTAGTGATTTATTTTTTTTGATTTTTTTATTTGATTTTTCTTCGCTGCGAACTCTCGGAAAAGTCAGAATCAGTCGTATACTCATATATATTTTTTCATATGTGTGGAGTCATACATACGGAGTGGTTCAGAGTTGCCAATTCAATTGACAATTTGCACTAAAAAAAAAAGGGTTAAAAATCACTATATTAAAAATAAAATAAAAAACTGAAAGCAATATATATATATATATATATATATATATATATATATATATATATATATATATATATATATATATATATATATATATATATATATATTATATATATATATATATATTATTATTATTATATATATATATATATACATATATATATTATTATATTATTATTATTACTATATTATTATCATTATTATTGTA
>JABUQX010088352.1:52500-57500 GCA_015478945.1 Trachelipus rathkii
TTATTATTATTTATTATTATTATTATTTCATTATTAATTATTATTATTATTTTTATTATTATTATTATTATTATTATTATTATTATTATTATTATTATTATTATTATTATTATTATTATTATTATTAATTATTATTATTATTATTATTATTATTATTATTATTATTATTATTATTATTATTATTATTATATAAAAATGAAAAATAAATTTGATACCGTGTCTGTTAAAAATAAGTGGAAAAAGGTTTTGCATGTAATTCTTTTTATACTATATATATATATATTAATATACTATATATATATTATATATATATATATATAATATTATATATATATATATATTATATATATATATATATATAATATATATATACTATATATTATTATACTATATATATATTACAATAAAATAATGAAAAGAATAAAATGAAGAAAAAACTAAATAAACAAAAAAAACAGCAAAATCGCTAGTGATCCTTCTCCATTTATTCCATCTCATCAAACGGTTACGAACCTCAGATAAAAAGGGTATTGCTTTTCTCAAAGCTCGAAACAAACCTTAAGACCGTAAAAAGGATATATCATTCCTCAAAGGCGGTTTCTTCTTTTTTAAATGGGATTATGCCTTTAATCAGTAGTAAAGGCGAGTTCTCAGAAACAAGACGTAGCAATTATCTCAAGATGGAGGAGTGTTGACTGTTGAGTATTACCATGGTAACAAGAAATAGAACCTAATGTGGTGCATAATGAGCACGGGCAGGCAATATGACAATCTGGACTTCGTTAGAAAGAGTTAAATAGCATTGACACTTATGGCAGAGTGCCTCTCCTTACATTATTTGATATATGCCTAAAGCAACTAGACACGAGCGCATAACTCAGAACAAACAATTACAGACACACACATACCACTGCACGCACCACACACACATATATATAATATATTATAATATATATATATATACTACTATAATATATGTATAATATATTTTTGAAACAATAGACATCTGTATAATATATATATATTGATGAGGAATGTATTCAAGAATTCTTCATTACATTCAAAAACATTTTTAATACTAAATTTCCGTTCATAAAATATTTTCAAATAATTCAATTTCAATTTATAACGAAGATATAATTAATAATTAACAACAATAATAATAATAATAATAATAATAATAATAATAATAATAATAATAATAATAATAATAATAATTATTATTATTAATAGTAGTAGAAGTAGTAGTAACATTGCTAATATAAGTTTTTGTTAGATATTATATTATTATTATTATTATTATTATTATTATTATTATTATTATTATTATTATTATTATTATTATTATTATTATTATTATTATTTTTATTATTATTAATTTATTATTATTTATAATTTATATGGGTCTTGATTAAAGCTTGAAACTTTGCGGACGTGTTTTAATTACAAGCTATCCGGGCCAGAAGAATAAAAAGAATGGACGGATCAAAAGGGATCAAGCTCTCTGAAATGGTGAAGTCTTATGACGGTAGCGAAGATGTAGAGGCTTGGTTAACAAAGGTGTCCATGGTAGCAAGGATTAACAATGTGAAGGACGAAGCAGCATTCATTACGCTATTTTTAGAAGGGAATGCTTTGGCTGTTTTTCTTCAAATGGACGAGGGAGATAAGAAAAATTCGAACAGCATCAAGGCTCGTTTGAGGGAGGCCTTTGGAATGAACGCATTTAGCGCGTATGGTGAGCTTTGCAACAAAAAATGGGAAGGAGAGCCGGTCGATGTGTTTGTAACCGAGCTGAGACGAGGTTACGCTCAATAGCCAAATAAACGGATGACATGGTGCTACGCAAGAGGTTTGTTACGGATGCCAACGGTCAGTCGAACAAGGTTTACGAGCAATGCATGAAAATAGAAGATTCTGGAATTTGGGAAATTTATACAAAGGCGCGAGCGTTTGCTAAACTACGAAACTGAACTTTTACTTAGCTGCGGCTAAAGGCGACGGGAGGACGCAAAGAAATCATTTCAAGATATTCAGATGAGCTTCGATTAAATGTTTCAAATGCCGAGGCCACATTTTGAGAAACACTTCGTCAAAAAGAAAATTTCAATTGCTGAATTGGTGGAAAAAAAAGGTCATGTTGCAAATAGAATGTGAGGAGATTGGAACGAGAAAACGGCGGCTCGCCTGCTTCGGAAGGCAAGGACTCGTCGGCAGCATTGAGAGGGAATCTCCAGAAGAAATTATTTATTATAAGTATAATTATTTAAATGAAGAAGGGAAAGGCCCTAGTGGGATTCGGGATTGTTTCTCTTTATGTGGTGAACGGAAGCTTGTTGCAAATGTAATAGAAGGAATAAGTCGAGTCACCGCTTTCGATGGAAGAAAAATATCCGTGAAAAGGGGAAAAGTAAAGGTAGAGATAAGGGGGAGAAAAATTGAGAAGGAAGTTGAGATGGAAGTAGTGTTGACTGAAGAGCTAATAAATGGTGTGGATATGATTGATCTTAGGACTAGATATTATATTCCAACTTGGGGGCGTCGAATTGAAGAGAGATGGAGTAAAGATTTGGTATTGAGAAGCGAGGAGGGAAGGATATTCGGGTTCGCGGCGAGGTAAAAGAGAAGAACCGTGCTATGAAATAATACACTGAAAGATGGACGGGCACCTATGATGCGTATTTTGAAGGAAATATTATATAGGGGAGCAAATTTAAGCAGAGATCAAGAATGGAAAAATAATTGAAAGAGAGCACGCAGGAGAGATACGGCGCAAATCATCGGCGCGGAACCACTGTTGAGGAGATCGATGGTATACTCGAAAAGGAGAACAACTGCCAAGGAGCAGATATTAAAGAAGCAGGGAAAGTTTAGAACAAATAACTGAACTAAATCGATGACGCATGGATTACAGCCAGTATAATATCTTAAGAAAGTGGAAAACCAGGGTCGAGAAAGGGGGAAAAAGAATGTGATTTACCACATGATGCAGATCGAACCAAAGAGATCTAAAGGAAAAATATCAAGCACCCAGTCTTTACTGCAAAATATAGTGTAACAACCCACCCGGACGTATTAAAGGGAAAGGTTACAAGAATAAAATTTCTTAAAACTATCCTCTAATATACGAGCGGCACACTAGTACAGCTAGAGGAATCCCCAAGGCAGTGCATAACAAGAATTGATTGGAAACATGAGATGATAATGATAGATATTTGAAAAATCATGGGGCGTGTATTTAGAAATATAGATCATTATCAGATATAGATAATGACCACTCGCGATTAAATAAAATTTTTATGTATTATAATCCTTCTATTTATATACATTTATATGGGGTCTTGATTAAAGCTGTGAAACTTTGCGGACGTTGTTTTAATTTACAAATTATTATTATAAGTTATTATAATATATTATAATTATTTAATTATTATTATTTTTTATTTATTATTATTATTATTATTATTATTATTATATTATTAGTAAGTAGTAGTAGTAGTAGTAGTAGTAGTAGTAAAATCCGCAGTGTTGTTTTAGTCATTATTTTCCTTCCTTTGTTCGTCTAAGAAAAGGATTCAATTTTAATTCGCATAAAGCAGTGTATAGTCACTCCCCAAAAAACATTGACGCAACACATGCGGGGATTCGAGGCTTGGTGCCATTGACGACGTTGTCCGTGTTGGGTTTCCTTCCCTTCCTGTCTACTTCTTAGCAATTTCTGAGGGTAGTTTCGAACGAAAAAAGTCTCACCAACAAAAATGATGAAGAAGAGACGCACAAACATAATCCTCACAGAGTTAAGTCTTAAAATTCTCTTTGGAATGACAGATGGTTTATTTTATATTTTTCTTATTTTTATTTTTTATTTTTTATTTTGGTAGATTTAGAAGTTCCTTAAATACAGATGTGACAAAAACTATAATATATATATATATAACTAATATGTATATATTTATATATATATAATATATATATATTATAATATATATTATATATATATATATATATAATATATACTATAATAAATATATATATATATATATATTTTCCTGAAGTCCATCAAAATACCTAATAAATACATAAAAACTCGTGCGTACCCATATATAATATATATTATAATATTTAAAAAAAATACTATTATAATATATATTAATATTATATATAATATAATATGTTATATAATATATAATATTTATATTATATAGTATATATATATATATTATATATATATTATTATATATATATTATAATATATATTATATATATATATATAATTACTATATTATATATAATACTTATATATATATATATAATATATATATTATATATTTATATATAATATGATATATATATATATATATTACTATATATTATATATATATATATATAATAATTATATAATATATAATATATATAATAATATATATATAATATATATATTATTAATATAATATATATATATATATATATATATATATAGTATATATATATTATATATATATATATATTTATATATATATATATAATATTATATATATATTATAATATATATTATATATATATAATGTGTGTTGTGTGTGTGTTCGTGCGCGTGTGTGTGTGTCTGCATGCGTGTATCCACACGGACATGTTCGTGTATATATAACAAACTTCTCTAAAACCGGCATTTATGTTGTTTGCAACGACGGAAATATAAGACTATTATAATTAAAGTCTCTCAGCAAAAGATTTCCTCAAGTAAAAGAACCAGACAAAGAAGGTCAGAAGGGAAATATGAGGAAAGATTTTTTAAAATCATAAAGGCAACTACGTTTATTATTCATATATGACGGAGAACCATTTGGTCTCTTAATAAAAAAACGAGTACGATTAAATATGAAGAAAAATTAACATCCTTCAGTCTGATATTAACAAAATTTCATATTTTAATATATATATATCTATTATATATATAATATAATATTTAATATTATAAATATATATATTAATATATATATAAT
>JABUQX010088354.1:0-32500 GCA_015478945.1 Trachelipus rathkii
ATTTCTTGAGACATGTTCGTTCTTGAAGTCGAGAAAGATCGTGACGAAT
The DNA here is from genome assembly GCA_015478945.1 of Trachelipus rathkii. Classification (NCBI taxonomy): domain Eukaryota; kingdom Metazoa; phylum Arthropoda; class Malacostraca; order Isopoda; family Trachelipodidae; genus Trachelipus; species Trachelipus rathkii. The sequence goes on from JABUQX010088354.1 coordinate 50, forward strand.
GATGAAGAGTTAGGCGATCCCTTCTATATATAGGGATGTCGTAAATTAATAATTATTTGTTTATTAATTAATTATTATTTATTATTACGATAGAGATAAAAAATTAATCGTTTTTGAATAATCGTTTATCAGTCCACGTTCCTCGCGGTTGGTTGTTAATGTAGCGCGTACAAGCGATTGTCGGAATTCGCTCGTCGATTGTTAGGAAAAATGAAATAATAAATATTTTTTTAAAACCGGTTTTATTTAATTCTTTTTTTTACGTAGCTTCCAAAAAATACGTACAGTGGAAAGTAAATATATTTTTTGGGTGAAATGTTGTTGTAGGATTTAACGGACACGCGCTACTGCGAAATAAAAGAAATTCTTCGAATACGGCCGTATCGATCCATCGCAGCCTCGGACAAATGAGTTTAGTATCACCCAGAACTGTTTATGTATATAAATAAATTCACGAGTAGCGCGATCGCGAAATTAGTAGAAAGTATATATAAAGTGACGCCAAATGTTCTTCGGTTCCGTTCCATTTTTCTTCTGGGGATGATAGTATTATAAAACGTTAAAACTTTTTAAAAAAAATTATTGAACTGGTGGATTTGGTGAATTATACGTTGGAGTGGGAAATCTTTTTAAAAACGCTACCTGTATTCGCTCATCTTTGGCTCATTGACTCTTCTCTTTTAAATTTATTTTCTTTATTCGAGAACGGAGAGGCTGATGATTTAACAACCAAAAATTTCTATTATCGCTAAATCTCAATCGATTTGTCTTTTCCTCGACGACTCGGTCCGCACGTGTTCGGTCGCTAAGAAATTTGGAGAAAAATTCTTCTTTCATTTACGAGGTCTTCTAAGTTTTCTTCATCCGGCGAAAGTAGTAGTATTATGTCAATCAATTTCTTCTTTAATTCTTGTTCTTCAGAATAACGGTTCTTCTTCCTCCTTAGTCTAGAGGCTCCCACGATGGATCAAAATACCAACAAGAACGACGACCTTTCCGCCCCAGCCAACATTCTTACTGCCACAGCGACCGTCACTGGCAATGGCACCGCGACCGCCTCTGTGAACTCATACCCTAAACTCATTCCCGTTGATCTCGATCCTTATACCACCCCTTCCACAGTCGGAGGAACTGGAAATGCCTACGAAGATGGTTCACAGTCGGCCGCAAAAGGAAAAACTGAAAGGACAAAATTTAGCGAATCAACGCCCGAAAAAGAAAAAAGGGCTCGCCAGCAGCCAATTCTTCGAAGAAATCTCCTCAAAAAAACAAAGAAAACTTCGTCGACAAAAACTAAAAAAAAGTCCATCGTGCAAATGACGAGAACAGCGGCCCATGATGGAGGAGGAGACAGAAGGGACGACCGAGCCAGCACCAAAACACAGTGAGGAAGAAGACAAAGAAGACACAAACGCGAGAACCGACAAGAGTTTTAAGAAAAAAGAAGTAAAAAAATTAACAGATTATAAAACAATCCTAAAACGAGAACGCAAACAAAAAAAAGGAATAAATGCGAATCAGCTCGACCGAATGGGACCAAGAAAATGTGAAAAAAGCAAAATTTGATCCTTGCAAAGATTGTAAAAAAAGAGCGTGTTTTAGCTCTCACGCCTCCCGAACAAATGCGCCCCTCACCGTCGCACACCCGGCGGCACTAATTTCAAGGCTTACATCGTGAGCTCGAAAAGACAAGAGCAAAGCACAAACACTGAAAAATAAAAACTTCGGGGGGACCCGGAAGAGGTCCATAGACGACACCACATAATGGGCAAGAAACATTAAACGGGTAAGAATGGAAATGGGTTATAGACTCGTTTCTTCCGCTTTTTTTTATTCCCTTGGGATGGTTTGTCCAGGCCCCACGGAGGTGATCCGGAATTAACAAGTAGCCATTAAATATATATAAACTGTGCCACACGAATTTAATAGCGTTATTAGGTCCAGCATTGCACGCAGGGAAGAGACAGAGAAATTCCAAAGACCCGCAATGCAATCCCATCGATTGTTTTCGGATACATATTTTCCAGGACCAGCCCACCGATACTTAGTTCCACCAAGATCACAACCAAGGAATTCCACCAAAACCCAACTCGTCGTGGGTTCCCAAAAACACCAACCAGGAGGGGAAACCCCACCCCGGCCCAAAAAAAATGGACCCCCAATGGTTGATCCCCCCCAACCCCAAGAACCACCCGCACCGACTGTGGGTTAACCCAAGAAACCCACCAAATTTTCAATTTATCCCATTTTTTTTTTTCCAATAAAAAAAAGGCCCGGGGACTCATATCTAGTTTTTTCTCCGATCTCTCCATCAATTACTATAGTGGGCAACGAGCCTACCGTCTCTTCCCCAAAGAAGAACCCCAAAGTAAAAATCTCTTTCATGCAAAGCCAGCAAAATTCAGCCAACTGCCAAAACAGAGACAAGTCTGTGAGAAGAGAGCGGGAGCGCTTAATCGATAATCTAGCCTCGACCAAAAAAACCACCTCACGAGCTCCACTTACAAAACATTTTACTAATTCAATGTCATGCGATCAGTTTTCCGGCAACCTAAAGGAAAAAAAAATAAGAAAAAACCGAAAAAAAAAAAAAAAAAACAACCCACCACCCTTATATTAAAAATAATAAATAAGAAATGACAGCTTATACTCAGAAGGGGGAGCGAAACAGCGAGACAGAACCTTACGAAAAGAGGAAACAAAAAAAGGCCCGTCCACGGACTGGCACCCACTACCCAGCGAGCTGCGAAAAAGCCACCACCGGCAACCAAATCCAAACAAACCAATCTTTTATAAAAATGCTAACCACACCGGCACATAGCTGCACTTAAAACTATTTTAAAGAAATTAAATTAATGATAAATACATTTAAATTAGAAAAGGTAAAATAACAAGGAAGAAGGCCGAAGCAGGCTCACCGGATTACGTATTTATGAACTAGGTAGCGAAGGACGCGACAGGGAGCGAAGAACGATGCCCGGAAACACCAACCCCTCCCTGGGAATACAAAAAAAAAAGCCCTTTTTCCGGCTAAGCCAGTGGGAAAACCGAAAAAAAGACCAGAGGGGAAAACAACCAAAAGCAGAGCCAAACGCCCCGAAAACAATTAAACGCCACACGCCACCGCCAATCAAATAGAAATAGCAGAAAAAGAAGAAAAAGGTCCAAGAATTTATTATAAAAATAATACATCTAATAATAATCACAACAAAAAACAAACAAAAAACAGAAAAGGAGGACAACCAGAAATACAGCAAGAAAGAGGCGAAAAACAAAAACGAGGTATTTATGCAGAAATCGAAAGGACAGCGCGGCAAAAGGGACAAAAAAAAATGAACGAAACTTTCAATAACTCCACCAAAACAAACCCACAACAAAAAACGAAAAGCCACCAAAAACAGAATATTCCTTCGCATTCTAGCCCACCGCTAAAGATTTCTCTCCTCATACTTTCAGGGGGAGAGGCGGCCGGGCTCCCCAGCGTGCGGCGTGCACCCGCGCCAGGCAAGATCCGCACAGAGCTCAACTCTCCGCGTCTCGAGTCCAAAAGACCGCTTTCACGCGCCCTCCGCCTCCGACTCCTACAATTAAGAGGGGCCAACACGGTAGTTCTAAATCCTCTCCTAATGCTCACCCAAAGTATTGCCTCAGGAGAGTGGGGGAAACAGGCGAGCACCACCAGAATTCTTCGCGTTTAACGCCAACTTGCATATAATTTATATCTATACATATTGCCTGTTTTAATATTGGAAAACGATCCTTCTAATGAAATGTTCATCATAACTTCACACCGGAAACGAAAAACCTACTAATTCTTTTTTTAACAATCCTAACCTAGCTGCAAAAATACAAAATTAACCAAAAACCCCGTAAAAGAACAAGCTACGATCTCAATCCCCAGTGCCCTCCCACCCCCACAAAACACCCCCCCCCTTAAAAATTATAGTAAACCAGCTTCGCGCCCTCTCATACTCTAATTGAATTACAAAAGAAAGCTATTTTTCAAAAAAAAAAACCGCAAAAGAAAAATTTTCATGTTTTCATAATTTTTTAAGCAGAGAAAAAACGAAAAACACACTATATACCGCGCGATAATATTTAACCGGAGGGGAAGGCGCAAAGCCATTGATGAAAAAAAGGAGAGGCAAATTGTTGGTCTACGAAGGGAGGACCCTGTATATTTGGGAAAAAACATATCTTTGTCTCATTTTTCCCTTGTAGACCACTCAGCAGCACCCAAATGTGGGGGGGAACTGGCACAAAATATGGGTACTAGCCATCCTTTAAGACTGACCAAAATCAAAATTAAAAAAAAAAAGAACAAGAGAAAAAGTACGAGAATTTAACGAATAACCAATAAAAAAAATTTATATCTCCATTATCCATGTGAGAATTAAGGAGAGATAGAAAAACGGAGAGATCGAGAGAGAGAGAGCAAAAGCAAATTAATGTTTTTGTGGCCGTTTTTTTCCCTAACTTACATAAACAAGATATAACTGCTCTAGGTAAATAGCCCAACTTAACAATAATTAAACGAATGTCCTTCATTGACAGGGGAAAGAAGGACAGATACAGAACGGGGGAAAAATATCAAAAAGAGAAAAAAAAAAAAAAGAAAAAAAAAAACACAATACACAAAAACCCCCCCCCAACACCAACCCCCCCGAACAACCATCCTTCCAGACTTCACCGGTTATAAATATTTTAATGAATTATTACCAACAACCACCATCAAAATTATATATTTGGAGAAAAAAAAAACCACACAAATTATATTATGATTTATTTGTGTGCTTATGATTATTAAATATGACCCAAAAAAAAGTAAAACAAAAAACAAGAACTTTCAACCGCAACTTATATCTTAAAATTCGGAACTGTAAAAAAATATTTCAGGGGAAAATTTAAAATTTATTTCCACAAATTATTGTGAAAAAAAGACAAAGAAAAAAAAAAAAAAAAAACGGGGGCAAAAAGGAGGGAGCATTAGATTACTTTTAAAGAAGCCAACAAAAAAAAAAAAAAGACGGGGAAGCACAAGCAAAAAAAATATTAATTGTAAATTTTTTTTTAATTTTATTCATATATTTAACGTAACGGCTTTTGTAGAGGGGGCGGCAGCCTTGTTTTTGGGGCCCCATGGACTAGCAAGAAATAAAACACTAGGGTATAATACCTTTTGTTTTTTTTTGTATTCGAAAACATTTTTACATGATAAACTGGGTTTATATTTATTTTTTTCTGTGTTTTATTCCGCCCGCGGTTTTACAAAAAAGTAATTCAGTAAACAACCCTTAATGTATTAGCCTTTTCTAATAAGATTTAAATAGTATAATGGGCGCGCGTGGGCGAGGGCGCTGAATGTACGGCGAGGCAAAAAAATAATCGGATAGTTTTCATCACTTTCTTTCTGGTGCCTCATAATTTTAGTGAACAAATTGTTATTTAATAGTAATATTAAGATGTCTATTAAATTGTTAATAATTTAAAATATTTGTAATTAATAAATGGAGACAACTGAAGCGAAGATCAGCCAAAAATGATGTAAATTATCCTCCTATTATACTACTAAATCCAGGAATCTTTTTCTTGTTTTTTCTTGTTAGTGATGCGCTCCTGATCTGTTTTCGAGGCTTCTTCAAAATCCTGGAAAGAAAGCATTCTCGAATTCCAGTAACTGTCAGCCTTTCACCAATAAGACTTTCCTTGCAGGGGTGATTTACACAAAGAATCTCGGAGACACTTCACCTCACAGCATTACCAGTAATACTCGCAACTGTTCATATATTATACGAAACTCATAACACACACATAGCCTACAATCAGGACCGACATATGCGGGCCACAGAAGTTTGGAACAACTAATATCATGATAAGCGGTTTAAAAACAAAGAGTAACATCATATGTTGGTTCGAGTTCAATTCTATATTAAAATGTTTTTAATCTGTTAGTTTTTCTATTTTTGTGACGCTACTCATCAATGCGCTGCGGCCGTTATCATCATAAACCCCCTCTATTTAAAATAATCGGAGTTTGACTAAAATAGAGAAACAAGCGAATAGCAATTAAAGACCACATCAAGATTTCTGAGTATGTTTGTTTTCGACGAGCCCATTTTCAACACATCCTAGTGACATTTATCTGTTTTGATCAAACCTCTCGATTCTAGGGTCTCTGAAGATCACGGTCAAGCGTGAAGTCAATTCAAAAAGATTCAAACAGTCACATTTAATTACGGGTTTGAAACCAATAAGTATACACGAAAAATGGACACACACCACCAACCCTCTCCTGCGCTGCTCTGCGCTTTCCTTGTCGCGGCGATCACTATAGGGTTCGTTTGTGGGTCCCCTTTCGAAACGTCACCTGTTAATAATTATTGCAGATGCGCCTTTACGGGGAAATGCCAAAAGCGGGTTTTAAAATAATGGACCTTTTTGTAATTTCCTCTGAACCCTTTCATAATCCGAGCTTCATTTTCATTAAAGCTCCGAACTAACTGTTTAAAGCATTTATACTGTTCATTTATAGTGACGCCCCGCTTAGGAGGACTGGATAATTCCAAGGTCATAAGTGCAACAAAAGGTTCTGAGAAAATATTCTATTTCTGACTTAAATTCTTTTTTCTGAATAATTTATCTTTGCGATTTTTTATTATGTCTACCACTTAAGAGACCTAATCGAAGCATGGTATTCTAGACCTATCGAGCTGTATCATCAGTTCTCTCCCGTCGATACTCTTCTACTGCCAACCGAGTGAATGCATAGTATTATATACCTAAAAAGATGTCACGCATCACATAGTAGTCGAGTTTGAGTTTCCCTTCAAACGTCTCTACGAAAATTAGGTCTGCCTCTACGGAAATTCAAAAACCGCGCCCTTCTGAACAGCGTTTCAAATGCTATTTTCTTAAGGTTCGAGAACTATCGTCAAAGCGGATTATGAAACTACAATCTACGTAGTGCGACGCCGCGGTTAGCGACTGTGTCAAGCCGACGGATACAAGATAGCAAATTCCGAAAAAAAAACTTTTGACCTAATTCAAATTTTGTGAATATTTTCTTTCAGCGAATATGTGATATAATTAATTTTAGACCACTTAGACTTCACGAGGTTTAACTAGACTCTACTCGACTTACCATTATAGACCTATCAGACTAGACTCCTCTTATACCTTCAGCTTCGACTTTATAATAGCATCTTTAGACCTATGATTAACTAGCGCTATACTTTAGCGAGCACTCGAAACTTACACTTAAGACCTATAATCGAACAATATAGCTATAAAACCTATATATCGTATGAGCTTAGCTACTCAGAATAATCTAGCGATCTATATACATTAGATATCATATTTGACTTATAGCAGCATCGAGACCTTCGACTAAGTTAACTCTCCTATCAAGCGGCCGGCATGCGGCCTTTGTAAATACATTAAACCTTTCGAGAATCTATGCAGCCTTAGACCTTCGAATTTTATACTTAGGACCCTTACACATTTAGACACATTAACCTAGTCGACTAGCCGATAATACGTAGACCTACAGCTAGTGATCAGTCCCCTTCCCAAAACGTCACTGTATATATCGATGTTGATCATAGCGATATGTTTAACCTATAAAAGTGTTTCGTCTGCGATCACGTAGCGTCGTTTTTGGTTCCCTCGAAAACGTCCACTTAATATAGTGTCGCCCTTACGGGAGATCGCAAAGCGGTATGCGTGAACGAAGCCTTTCTCTGCTTCCAAAAGTGGACAAGACTGACCCTAATAATGAAACTCTCTGTACCACTGAACAGCTATCAAATACTACAATAGGATCTAAAGTAACAAGTAGTCGACAACTATACGCCTAAACTGATAAAGGTATGGGCATACAGGGTGCGCTGATGATCCACTCGCCGCTAGGGAAACTTGGAAAAGTCGAAGTGCTAAGGTGCAAATATCGGAAAAATAATTTCGACTCGTTAAAAAAAGCTCTCGAAGACTTTTCAAAATTGAAGCGACGAAAAGTTCGAACCCCTCGATTACCAACAAATAAAGGATCGACAAAATGAAACCGGTCACAAAGTTTAAGCGACACCTTCGCGTAAAAACGGTATTGAACGAACTTTTAGGAAACAAAAAATCACTCTAATATTATTTTTTCTCGACAAAACAAAGGGTCGCATAAATTTAAATTTAAACCTGGAAGCAAAGTTCCCCGCTTACATAATGTCGGCCCCGACGTCCCTTAAGACCCCTTCTCTAGCATGGTGGAAATTAGGGGAAAAAAACCCCAAGGGGGAGCTTAAAAGGGCGGTTTCTCCTATCTTTGTCTGCGGGGGCGCAAAAATAGATGTATAAAAAAAAAACAGCACATTGTTGCTTTCGGGTAGAAAGGGGAGGAAAAAAATTGATCAAAAAAAACAAAAAAAAAACTGTCTATCCATTAGTGGGCTCCCCCTCCTGGTTTTATCAAACAAGAAGGAAAATCCATCGTTTCTATTTTCAACTTATAAAACAAAAAAAACCTCGAAAAAAAAAAAAACAGGGTTTCTTTATTCGGGTTTAGGGAAAAAAACTTTGCGTACGAAAAAGCACGTTTTCAACCCCCCCCACCACCTGGTCGGGACGAGGCGGAGGAGGAGATAACGAGAGTTATAAACATTTCTTTTGTTTTATCCGATGAAATAGAATATAATAATATTTCGGTATATTTAAATATATTAAAAAACCCTTTCGAATTATTTTTTCTTGTCTTTTTTCTTGGGCCTTTTCTTGAAACTTCCTTTCGACACAAACTTAAAAGGTGGGGGCCCCTGGTTAATTAAACCATTTTGTCCTTTATCCCGACGTGGGGTTTTTTTTTCATTTGGCTTAAAAAACCCGAGTTGATATTTATATTTGTGATATTTTTATATATAAAATTTAACACTTTTGCATTTAGTCTTTACTCTTTCACCCAGCCTCGGAAAAAGTCGACTGGAATTTAATTGGCGATTCGTATTAGTCCCGGAGCAAGATATATTAGAATTTTATTGAATTTTTTATTTAGTTCACCCTTAAAATCAGTTTTCTATGAGAAATAATTTTTATAGACGGTAAACTAAAAACTAAATGATTTTAAAAAAAAAATTTAAATAAATAATGAGTCTATTTAGATATTTACTCTTTTCAATGTTTATTCGTTTGTTGTTTTATATATAAATTTAACATTTCGCTTTATTCGTATTCATTCGCGCCTACGAAAAAGTCGACGGCTTAGTCGGACGCCTGTTCTGTCCAGACGAATATTCGCGTCGGTGATCTCTATTCCAAAGGGGGGATCTGTGAATCTAACCTTGTCGGTGGTGAAATGCAGACTCTCTGAGACCCGCCCAAACGGCTTACCTCCCTAAATTCGTTTGAAGAGCCTCGCATATAAGATAGAATAACGAGAACGAGTCGCGAGCTCATAGCGTATGAGTAATCATCTGCCTCATTCAATTGAGCCTGTTCGAACCGAAATAACAGAGATTACGAACGCTACCAGAACTTACTGATATCAGTAAATAATCTCATAAAAAAACGCAATAACATCGAGCATGCGATAGCGAGCGAGTTCGAGCGTGTGGTAAAGACTTTTCAAGAGAAAGCTCTCGGCGTCCACCCCAGAAATTACCGATAGAACCCAAATCAGAAACGGTGATTCACAAAGGAAAAGAAGACAATAGGCGAAGTTTAACGGAGAAGATTATTTATGAAAAGATAAATAATTCACCATAGGCATTAAATAAGACCGATAATCTGGATGACATTCAATAGAAACTATTGAAGTCTATCAAAATTTAGAGGAATCTTCGCGCGGAATATCAACTACCCTCCAAAGCATCAGAGGCGAGCCTTAATATACGTAAAAGGCAAAACCGTAAAAGATTTGCATCGACACTATGTGCAGGAATACCGCGAAAAGAAATCATCGGATGGCGGGGAACGTCTCCTCGGTAGCTACAAAATGTACCTTAAAATATTCAAGAGAAGAACGTCATTGAACTGTTCGACGAAGTCTCTCAAAAACGAAAAGATAAATTCAACGAGAAAAGGTAAAAAAGTCCATTACACTAATGACAAGAGTAACCCCGATGGAAGCAGCAGCAGCAGCAGCAGCGAGGAACACACGAGCGTTGAGAACAACAAAAATAAAAAGAGTAAGAAAAAAATTAAAACTACAAATAAAAAAGAAGGGAAATCCAAAAAGAGGCGTGTTGTGGAATCATCGACCAATGAACAAAATGTTAAAAACAAATTTGATTTCAGCAAAGACAAAAAGAGTGGTGGAACTCCATCATCGAATTTTCCTTCGTCACGTACACTATCGGTTGAAAGGCAATCGTCTGGAAGTCTCGCTAATGAATACAGCGAGCATAAAGACAATATATCATCACCTTCGTCTTTAAAAATCCCTCGCTTGGTCGAAAGATCTTCCGAGAACTCCCCCAATCATATTTTTTACAAGAATATTAACAACGCAAGCAGCAGCAGCAGCAGCAGCAGCAGCAGCAGCAGCAGAGGAGCTTCACCATACGGGATTTCAACATTATTCAAAAAGCCTTCATCTGCGAAGAGTATTTGTGAAAATTGCAGTAGCGATCCTTACCGAGATATAAAATCGCCGTGTGCGATCTTCTATCTGGGTAAGGATAGCTGCTTCTGCAGCTACTGAAGCGATAGTGATGAGTCAACGGTAACTTGTTCTTCATTAAAATATATCAAGGTGTGGGATTTGCAGGTGCCAACGAGTCGCCATGCATCGATAGTTATATTTACGAATAAAAAAAGTATATAACAAAAATAATTTATTACGAACACTTATTATTTAAATTATTAATTTTTTTTATTGTGGCTCAGATATAAGAAATTAAAAAGCTTCATATATAAATTTTATTACTATTATTAATATATTAAGATGAATAAATAACATTAATCACACACTAATTTAATACGCTCGTATTATATTACCAATATTATTTTTTTAAGTAGAAGAGAACCCCTTTTCCTCTCACTACTGCACCACGCGAAAAATGTCTGCCTTTAAATCACTCCCGGCGCTTCTCTTCTAGAAGTGCTATGCACCAATACAGACTGACCAACTAGGAAATCAGGAGGTTGGGGGGGAGTTGTTGTCTAAAGATCATCAATAGCGATCGGGCTATAGGTTAAAGCGTTTCAGCACTCTATCGGTGATGTCCTTTTTCGTTTCCTTAAGAAGTTGAATAGCTAGTTGTCGCCTAGCGCATCTGTACCGATAGAGATTGTTGGGGAACGTCCAACCTGGTATGGGACATTTTAGGCTCAATAAGCTTTCGACTGTGTCGCAGAACATCCTCCTGTAACTGAAAATATCATCGACGGTTTCTTTCGATAAACCGTATTCTTCTCGTGCCATTTTCTCGAGGTCCTCTAATGTGAAATCGCCGACGTTTTCCTTATCTCTGCAAGTTCTCAACAAGCGGCCGTTGAAATGCGAGGTAACTTCGAGATTCTCCAAATGTTCATCGCAGAAACTCTTCAGCTCGTCTTTCGTTACAGCGTCCTTCCAACGATGATGATTGTTGAGGTAGTCCGCAGTGATCGTTTCGACAACGGGCTTTGATTTAGTTTTTAGTGTTTCCAAAAAGGCGTCCGTAGAGAGAGCCTGGTCGTCGATTGGCGTGAAGATGTGTATTAAAATATCCCCGTAGCTGTTCTTATAGTTCAACTTACAGAAGAACCGAAAAATCATTTCACGTTGTAATATTACGAAAATTCGAGCTCTCATATTCTCTGAAAACTGGTCGAGGTCATAATCAAGGAAAAATAGCGGTTTGTTTAAATTTTCTGAAAAACGCCTCTTGATTTTAAACGCATCGTATTTGCTGTAGTAGCTGCCACTCACCGCCAACTGGGGATCTGTCAATAGGAGATTTTTGTAGCTCTTGAAGATTTCCCAATCCATGTAAATGGAGGCTGTCGCCCGTATGCATTTCAATATGTACAGAGAAAAATCGAGCCGTGGTCTCTTGAGAATTTTGAACTTAATATATAGGAATATCAACGCCGCTAAGTGAGCGACTTTATCGAAGAGGTGAGGGTTTCTGAATATGCAAAAGCAAAACAGGTCGCCGAAAACGTCTGTCTGCAGGATGCGTTTTATGACGCCCACTAATTCCGGCGTGAATAGTGGAATAACGGCGTTAAATTTCGTTTGCGCGTCCAATTCCGAAAGCGTCGGGTTTCCCTTCCCGCCTTCTCCGAACACCATTTTATCCGCCTGAGTACTCAACACCGTTTGGCTCACTCTCCAGAAGAGATTTCTCCGGTCTTCCAATGTCGCGATTAGCTTCCAAGGATTCGATTGCGAGGTTTTGTTTATTTCGGCTAATATCGGATATCCAGTGACGGGAAAAAAGGTAAGGAAGGCGAATTTATCCCTACTTAAAAGTTCCCATAAGTATTCACTCATGAGGTTTTCTATCAAGGAATCATGCGTCACTAGGCACGAGTTTTTATCCAATTCTTCTTTCAGTTAGGAAATTTTCTATTTCAGCTCTTTCGGATTGTACGACTTCCAAACTTCCGTTTTACTTCGTTTGGGTGGCGCTCCGCGTGAATCATCTTTGGCCATCTCTCTCGCCATTTCTTCGTTTTCTGTCAGTCCCTATAGTTACTGGTTTCCATGCGTGCATAGCACTTTTTCAATCTTGCTCGTTGTCCACGCATTCCAAATGATTTAAATACCGACGGTAATTTTAATTACATAAAATTTGGCATCTTTATTTTGCATTAGAAATTTCGCATTATCCGGTAAATTTCCCCGGGTATCTTAACTCCTCCCGCTTTTGGTAGGTATTCGGACAGAAGCATCTTGATGGAAATAAGTCTGTTCTCTTTTTTAGTCGTTATCTGCATGCTATAGTCGATAATCTTCCATCTGAGAGATTTTATTCAAACACTGTTCTCCCGAGCAAAGACCTTTAAATCCTTCTGGGTATAATTAGTGCGTTCATCACTCACTACCGAATGTTTATTTAGCGTATCTATTGAGTCTAGTCCACTGTCAACCTTAATTTTATAGATTGATTCCGAGTTTAATTTTCCATCGTTAAACCATTTTTCAAGCAAACGTCGATGCTAATTATAGTATTTTTAACGACGAATATATTTAGGAATCTAAATATTCGAACGAAATTCCAGAATATGAGTGAGCCTCCATTCAGAAAAACATACATCCCAATAATTGGACTCTTCGTAAAAGATGTATTCCTCGGCGTTGTAATCATTTCGCGGAGATTCGTCCATAATAAAAGTTTTTGCTCGATGATCTACAACGAGGCGGAGAAACACCTCCGGAGTCGCTATGATGTTAGCTTATTGTAATCCATGCCATCTAAAACTCTCTTTGAAGCGACACTTTGCCTCTTGTCAAAAAATAGGGATTTCCAATTCAAAATAGAAATATTTTTTCCAAAACCGACGTTGTAAACGTTTATCTTCAAAATGTGCATTTCATCACCACACTGAAATGCCCTCAAGAAGCCAAAAGGCGTAAAGCGTTTATAATATCTCAGTCGCCTCACACTGAAAACGCGCAAAAGGAATCAACAGATATCTCCGCCCGCTTCTCAATTACCATGAATATCCCGAATCGTGGAAAGTTCCTTAATACTTTTTTTCGCCACTAAGGGCAACACTCACCACGGCTGAGTCAGGGATTCCGCTGATAAAAAACAATTAATTTATATTTATTTTTAGTGATGAAGAATCAAAAAAATATAAAATAATTTTTCATGATAATAAATAATATAGCCTTTAGAATTAATCACTAAAAGTATTTATTTATCATCATTTAAGCAATAAATATAGATATAATATATTAGTAATAATAATATAATACTATCAATATAACAAATATATAATATATATAATATATATTAATATAAACATAACTTACTATAGCACATTTAGTATAATTCAGATCATTATCCCATATAAATACTATACTATATATATATATATTATAATATATTAATTAAATATATATATATATGTATTAAAAACACTTTATTAAGAAAAAATATTAAAAAATTGCGATTATTGCGCAAGGGGGAGGGGATTAGATGATGTTTAATTACTGAACCAGTACGCCTACAAATTATAAACGAAAAATTATATTTTTTCTATTTTAACCTTAGATTTTAATTTCGTATCTTTTCTGCTTCAATTGCCGATGATGGTCGAAGCGGCATGCATCAACCGCTCTATTTTTGATGACGTCGGTGAATTTTCTTCTCGATTGGCTTTATAGAGGAGGGAAATACTTTTATCAACCTCTTCTTCTTCTTTTTCTTCTTCTTCTCCGTAATCACTTTTGTGTGAGCTCCTACCTTCGCTTTCGATTCCTGATTTACTTTCGTTCACGTTATGCATTACTGCGGAATCGATTTTTTGATTATCTTCGTCTTCGGACTCGCTGTCGCTTTCACTGTCGCTTTCACTGTCGCTTTCACTGTCGCTATTACTACTGCCACTGCCACTGCCACTGCCGCTACCACTACTACTACTACTGCTGCTACCGTTGTTACTACTACTATTGGCATCAGCCTCGTTATCGATCGGATTTTCTTCCTCCTCTTCAGGCGACATGGTTTCCAAATTTTTTTTTTTCATTGCCTTTCCTAATTCTCTTTCAGGATGACCGTAATTACAATTTTGATTGTATTTAATTCTGCTTTCGGCTGAAATATTTGTTTCGTTTTCACTCGAAATTGCTAAGGAGTTTGCCAGAATGGAATGTAGGTCGGATTTTGAAATAGTTTCCAAAGGTTCCGCAATATTATATATTCGTTCCAGCTCTTTTTCACGCTGCTGCTGGTGCTGTCGCTTCTGGTGCTGCTGCTGGTGCTGCTGCTGGTGCTGCTGCTGGTGCTGCTGCTGGTGCTGCTGCTGGTGCTGTTGTTGCTGCTGGTGATGTTGCTGCTGCTGGTGCTGTTGCTGGTGCTGTTGCTGGTGCTGTTGCTGTTGCTGTTGCTGTTGCTGCGAGTTCTGCTGGTGCCTCGGGTTCTGCTGGTGCTGCTGCTGGTCGGATGCAACAACCTTTTGCAGCCCCTGCTCTTGAAACTGTTCGGCGTCATGAACTTTTTCTGCATTCTGCTGTCGTATTTGGATTTTGTCAGCCTTGTCCCGCTCCCGCTCCAGAGATATGGGCTCGGCAACATTTCCTCTTTCCACCTCCTTCCGTCTTTGGGGATTCTCATCATCATCATTTTCTCGCTCCTGACCGGGCTTTTTCGGATCGTCAGCCTTCTTTTTTTCTCGAAAAGGTGCAACGTTGTTAAAAAAAGGTAAACCGCTCGGACGATCGCCATTTTCATTTCCAACTCTACCTTCTCTTCCCTGGCTGGCCCACTTATGTAAACTAAGCAAACTGTTTACAGTGTCTTGAACACATTTATCTTGGCGAACTTTTTCTTCCCTAGCCCAATTTTGGTTAGAGAAATCACTCTCTTCACCGGTGGTTGGATTGCTTTTACTTTCGACCATTTCGACTGTAGCGTGAGGAGTGCTGTTGCTGCTGCTAGTAGTGACATCGCGAAGACTTTGCGAATTACTTTCCTCGTTAGTTTTTTCATATACCTTCTCTTTCTCTTTTATGTTTAAAATTTTATTTGAGGAATTACCCTCTTTTTCGTCCTCGCTTAAATTTAAGTCGATCGAGCATACGTCCGTAAGCGGTATCTCCTTCCTCCGTTTCAAAGTGTCTCGTTTATTTTGGTTATTTGATAATTTTGAAGTGTCGTTGTTTGCAGATTCGATCAGGGAAAACCGGCAATATTTGATTGACTTATTTTTGCGGTGCTTCTGCTGCTGCTTTTCTCGCAGGGCGTTGTCATACTTTCGTTTTCTTTCGGAGGTAAGGGAGGCGCCCTTCGACCCCAGAATGCTTTCCGAAATTTTTATCAACTTCGAATGTTTTGCTTTAGAGAGGGGGCTCGAACTCGATTTTTTACGTTTATGATGTTTCTCATGATCCTCTTCGGTAGAATCACTTGCCCGCGGTCGATGCTCCTCTCGCTCTCGCTGTTTCTCGATTTTAACAGCTGCCTCCTCTTGTTCTCTTCTTTCTCTTGTTCTCATTTATTCGTAAGCTTCTTTTTTTTCTTTTAACTGTTTTTGTTTTTATGATATAATTTTTACAAGTTCTAATTTTTTCCATTGAAATAAATTCTAGTTTTTTAAAATGCTTTCATAGAACTTATCAATTTTTTTCGAAAGGAGTGTCGTGCCGTTGCATTGTATAGATCGTACATATGGGCATGTAATTTCTTTTAACACATTTCTCTAGTTTAGTTAGCAAGGCATACTTTATTTTTGGAATTTTTTATCGTATCTACCTGAAATAAGAAGAGATTTTGGACTGATGTTTTATCACTTTAAAAATGAAGTGTAAATCGATCTTCGGTTCTTTTTGTAAATCAAACTAACTCCCTTTGAAAATAAAAGTAAAATTTAATTGGTACCTCTTAATACGTTTCGTTTCTTTTGTATGGTTGTTTTGGGCGTACGAGTTGCTGTTAAAATTTCGAAATGAAAAGTGTTCGCCTGGCCCCAATTCCACAGCGACGCTCAGCCGATCCCTCTATTTTTCCGCGTTATAGTATTATTATCATTCCATTCGCCACTCGCCGAGTCTCATCCTTGTCTCGCCTTGAGTACATATTTCCTCTTTAAAATTTCGCTGACGCTTCTTAATTTAGGCTGGTATGCAGAGTAAAACCACGATCTCCTTGGATGGCCCACTATGGTGAGGACGATATGGAGTAAAACGATCGGGTGGACGTGAGAGATTGAAAAGTATTACTTTGTTCATTGTTCATTCATTTTGCGGTGACATCGCGAAAATGTCGAAGGAGCTGACCAATAAACCCGAAACGGTGGGGGGCTAAAAAAACACAAAATTGTTCATCCCCCCGCCCGTTTTTTTTTTTTTCCCTTTTTTTTCCCCCAAAAGGCCCTTGCGAATTCGTGACACGAGTTTTCCGCATGTTCGATCGAAAACCAAAATGGTTTTTTTCCCGATTTATTTTTGCCCTGCTTTGTTTCCTCTTTGAGTAACTATTTTTCTTAAAGTTGGAAGGGCCCAAAAAATTTTCCCCCCTTTTTTTTTTCCATGAGGATCCAACTTTTTCGCCCGCCAGTTTTGGCGTTAGTAAGTCTTAGCATTTGGCTACTTTACTTACTAGCCATTTTTATTTTCAATTTTTCCTTTTTTTTCTGCCGCCTCCTTGAAAAAGGGGGAAAATTCGTTTACGGGTGAAAATAACTCGTATCGGCATATAAAATTTGGTTCGCAGGTTCGCAGAATTTCTGAGAATATTTCTTGTCGGGCAACAATTCGACTCATTAGTATGTGTTCACTCTTGGAATTTAAAACACTCACATCGTGTCGAAAGTGTTGGACGTTCGTACGGTCTTCATCTACCAGGAGAAAGTCCGATCGATGCGGAGAGAAGGTTGCTTAAAACGATTTACGCGTACCGTGATGTGGGATCCATTCTCTTTAAGTTTTAACCTTAGATGTCCATTTTGTTGCTCTTCCTTTTTGTTGTTTGAAAAATAGATTCGTCGGTGTTTCGCTTCGATGTGATCGAATGGCTTCGGAAAGACACAAGAAGTATGCCCCGGAAGGCCCCGCCCTGTGTTATGGCTGTTGGGAAAAACTCTCCGTTTTGTATTTCTTCGACTTTTCTCAGAAATCATCGTTCATCGCAAATATCAAAATATTCCTGCGAATATTGCTTTTTTTATTTATAATATCTTTGGCAAACCTAGATTAATTTCTTCGTTGAAAAATGAAAAATGATCCGTCGAACAAATCTTTTGATGGGGTCGATCACGTCATTTGTGACTTGATTTTTAGCCTCGTTTCGTTATTTCTCTCTATCTCCTCCGGTTCCTATATTCTACGCGTGTCCCCTTCCAGATAATATTATCGAAAGGGAGCGTTCGAAAATAATTTTCCTTTAATAAATTTTTCGTTGGGCCCCTATTTTAATATCCGGTTGTTTTATTTGGGTGCCCCCCGGAATGCCATTCCCAAGGGGCGCCACCATTAGTGGCCTGGTGTCCTCCGGATCCCGCCCCCGCTTGTATTTGATTGTTAGCTTGTATTTATCGATCATCATTCCCCAATCCTTCAGAACTGACGTTCGCGAAGAAGCTTAGTATACGATCTCGATAAACTCTCACATTTCAAGCGTATAGAGTCCTTCCTTTGCTTGTTGCCTTGTCCCTCTTATTTCTTGGTCTATGTCTAGTAATATAGGCTCCCCCCCCTTTGTTAATTCGGCTCCATCGCCACGCTCCATAAAAGGAGCCCATGTTTTTCCTAATTGCTCCAGCCGGAATATTCATTTCCCTTCTTTCATTTTTGAGAAATATTTTAAATATACACTGTTCTCGCGCTTAATCCAAGTCACTAATATGCGTGGGTATAGGTTATTTTCGAGTTTCTGTTCCCAACCTCAAGTAGGTGATTTTTTTCTATTGATTTTCGTACAATGATACCCATTAAAAAATAAACGTTTTTAAAAATAAGAGTATTTTTTAAGGAAGGACCTCTTTTTTTTTTTTTGCCCGTAATTTAGGTTCTTTCTTCCGTCTTATCCTGCCGAATAAGGTTAAGAGGACTTTCTAGACCACGCGAATTGGCGGGATGGTGGGCCCGTTTAAATTCCTTAGCCCCATCTGGGCAACGCCCCCTGAATAGTGAGAGAAGCTGATAGATGACCACGGACATATTTCCTTCCTTCGTTCATGTCGTTATAAGATACCTATATTTTTTGTTTTTAAAAAAGTCTTCTCATGCATAAAAAAATATCATCGCTTATATCAGGGCATCGATGTAAACCAGAGATCTTCGTGAAGGGTATACGGTCCACACCTCTTGTGCAGTCATTAAGTTATGAAGCTTTTTCTTTTGCGCCTAAATAATCTGCAGGTCCGCTGCCATCAAAATGATGAGATTTTTTCGTAACGTCAAGCAATTTGTATTTTGTTTGACGTCAAAATCGTTGCGCAATAGCCCTTCTCTGGCATCTCTGTTTACATTTTGGGTTCTGACGACCGTTCAAGAAAATTTTTTTTTAAATTGCAGGTGAGTCTGTTTTTTTGTTGTAACCCATATGCCGGGGGCATTAAGACAAGTGACATCGGAGAAATCAGGTTTGTGCGAATACGCTCTTGGGTTAACGGTAAATAACAAAGGTAATCTCCAAGAGCCCCGTGGGACAGAGGAGTTTGAATGCGCCACTCCCGAGAGCTGTGAGAAAAAGCAAAAAAAAAATAAAGAATTGTTAATAAGGGGTAATATTAACATATCCTGATTTTAATTTGTTTATCCCTTTCCCCCTTTAAAGGGTTGGGGGTTATTGTAAAAATAAAAAAAGATAAAATAAAGCCAACAGAAAAAAAAAAAAAAAAAAAAAACAAATCCAAAGGAAAAGAAAAGAGGGGGGAGGGGAGGGACGGGACGTTTTAAGCGTCAAACTAAAAAAGAAACCCGGAATTTAAGACGTAGAAGAGGGACGAGGACGCTTTTAAGACTACGAAATTATTAATGAGGACTCCCGAACCGAACATAAAAGTATACAGAGCTCAAAATGCGACCAATTTTATTAAAAAAAAATGCGCGCAGCCCCGGGGAGAGAGATGAAAAATGACACGACAAAATCAAGCGGTCCCCGGCGTACCCGCCAAGGAGCGGCGACGACCTTCGACTCCAAAAATTCGTAGAAGAAAGCAAAACGTTGCGATTATTGGATAAAGCCTTCGTGAACGCCATGAAAGGCATCAAGATCGGGCAAGGGGTACTCTCACTGCAGCACCAACGACGTGAGAGCGTACGGCAAATGCGGGGGGTGGGGGTCTTTCGGTCGAGGGTTTCCGCTTTCTACTAAATTCGACGTTTCAAAAATGGAAAAAGGAACGAGCCTCACCTGCGATAAAGCCATGGGCGTCTTAGAAGCCGCGGCCGACCTTTCGGTGGGAATCGTCGATAAGGTCGTCAGTTCGGTAGGCGAAGGGGTCCTCGCCGCGGGAAAGAACATGTTCGGGAAACTCACGGCTAAAATTTACGATAGTCCGGCGCTCGCCATGGGAGCGCGATCGCCTGCGCGCTTTTAACTCTTCGGGCGTCTAAGCGAGTCGGATTGTCGCTCTTCATGTTCTTCGCTATAATAATAATCGCCTATATCTACAGGAATATTTACTCTCCCTTATTCGGTCCTTCGAATGAATCACGAGAAATTCAAAATGTCGGAACTGATGACGATGACGATGACGAAACGAAGCGACTAGAGCACATCACGCACTCTAGTTTGACCAACGCTAATAAAAAAAATGTAACTAAATACATCATCTATATTTAATTTTTACACCCACCTTGTTCTCTTCTGATCCTTTTTCAAACTACGGCCTTGTTGAAATTTCTCGTTTCGTTTTTTTAACCCTGAGGCTACACGCGGTAGCTCGCTGATGCTTTTTTTAGACCGGAGGGAATTGGTCACCAAATGAGAGCTAAACCAATACTTTATAATTTTTATTATATTTTTTTTCGCAATCATGCCTTTAAGTCAATGCAACTAATATATTTTAAAAAAAAAATAATTAATTAATATTTAAGTAATTGTATTTTCGTCACATGCGCAATAAACTTCCGCCCAGAGGAAAGGTCTCAACCTGTCGAACGCAACGTGAAAAACGATAGGGCTATAATCGGTAAATCTAATAAAATTTATGTTAATACAAATGAAACTCAATTTATTAAAACAAAAATTTAATATTTTGTTATTACATATTTAGTTATTTTATTTATGCTTTGACTCGAGTTTATTTAAAAATTAAAAAGCGAATAATAAATAAATAAAAACTTACTATGAGAGTTTATTTTACGTTATATCTGCCCTCGAATCTATTGAAAGACGTGTTGCGTCGATGCTTCAAGAGTGACTTAAAAAACGATTTAAGGATATTTTGTTTCACAAGGGGTAATCTTTTATAAATCTCGCTCGATCCCCTCGCAAAACATTTCCCAAGGACTCTTCTTATCCGATCATCGCTAATATATTTCAACCATTATCTGAAAAAAGTCACTTCGTTCGGCCCCAACCGTTTTATCGGCCGTATTTAAATCTGCGATATCGATTCCATCGTATTATTCGCAATATGAAAAAGATATTTCTATTCTCAGCTTTAGAGAGACAGCCCGATTCTTTCCTCCTCTTTCTAAATACATTCCACGGAGATTATCAGTAAAATCGCGGTTATGATTCGAAGTTATATTATTAGTGTATAGTCTCGATACGGCACCCGTAGTTATAAATAATTGCCTTGCTTCTGACAGGCGTAAATTGATACTTCTTATAAAATCGGAACGGTAAAGGGGGACACGCGGGGTTTCAGGTATCCAATTTAAGAATTAAGTGTTATGGTTGATGCTATTGTGGCAGTGGCACAATCGGTACAGAGCCCGACTAGCGACGGTATAGAGATAATACCTTATACGGTTTTATTAGATCCTTTATATTATTATATCAATCAATAAACCAAAAAGTGTTTGTTTTTAACAATAAAGATAAGTTTTTTAAGAGGTTGAGTAAAAACTGAGAGAATATTTTGTTTTTATTTTGTTTTATTTTTTTATATTACGCGCGGAGGTACTCACTCATAACTTCTTTATCTTATCACAATATAATATCAAGAGAGAAGGGGAATACTAGAAGTGTGGTTGCAAAGGGGATTTCCATATTTAAGAGGATATGCGTAACAATATAAAGAGTGAGAAACCATGATCCGGATTAAACCCGGTGTGTTTATTTATTCAATAATAAAAATCACAAGCAAATAGAACTCAGAAGAGAAGACAAAATATAGTTAGCGCGGCAGGAGGTTATTTTACAACAATATGTATGTGATAAAAAAGAGTCAAGAGAGTTTTTTTTACTGCTGATATAAATCAACGAACATATATGCTTTTCACAGAGGATGCATGAAGAAAATTTAAACTAACGAATATTGTGTATCTGCAGGAGAAAAGTATATACCCCGATACGCCTATGAACAGACGGCAAAACCCTAATGACAAATAATATATAACGATAGAAGCGAGGATCGTTAGAACAAAAAATGTAAACCTTGCATATGCTAATTCATTTTTTATTTTAAGTAATAAACATGAAATCTATAATGTATGAAGATGATCTAATTCCATTAGATTTTTCTATCTAAATATATTATACTTTGAGGAGGAACCCACTATCGAAATAATAACGTTGCTTGTAAATATACCATAATTATAAAAATATAAAGAAAAAAGAAAGAAAAAAAAGAATTTGAAGCTGGGTGGCGGGGTGGGTATCTTCTTTTTTTTAATTATTTTTAGCGTTGTTTTTCCTTCTCTTATTTTTCACACTTGAATGTACCATCTATCAAAATAATTACAATAATTGTTATTTTAGGCAAATTAAATTATTGGTAATATGAAACCCCAACACATCTTTACGCATAGATCACGAGAGAAAAATCTTTTGAAAACTTTGAAAAAATTGTCCCAAATATTTTATAGCAAACCAAGGAATCTTTGCTTAAGCGTATTACTATAAATATTTTTTCTCCTTATAACAAAAAATGTTCATACCATCTTCGGCACAATAGTTACTTATAAACCACGCATTGACAAATTTAAAAAAACTATGATCGTATTATAATAAAAATAATAATTTCTTATCTCTGATTTTAATATTTTTATTATGTTCATATAAATTTTTTTTAATTATTCTCGGTTTATTTATAATGCAAAGGAATTAATAGTTCATCCTGATATAAAATGAAAATTTATAAGCCTTATTATATATCTTTTATTCCATTCAACCCAATCTTTTATTTATATCCAAATATTTTTCCTGTAGTCCTCCGACTTTTTCTGACAACTACTCGCACAAGGAAATACTTTTTAAAAATATAATAAATATCTTCCCTTTATTTATCTATGCGTCAAAACACAAAGCTTTTATTTAGTTATATCTATTAATAAATATTTATTTTTATACCAACATATATGTAATACCGTTAATGAAATTATACATATGCACTCATAATAAGTTATCGATATTAATCGAGAAATAATATAAATAAAAAATAATATTTACAATTTGTTTTAATAGATAATAAAACAAACCAAAAAAAAAACAATAATAAATAAAAATGATGGAGACAGTTTTGCAGAAGATATTTATTACTATTTTATCTGTATTTTTATTAATGCTGCTATACTAGATGTATAAAAATATATAGTTTTTCTATATTTACTTGCTCGTACAATTTCCATGAAGTAGTATATTAACTTTTATAACTCCAACTTTTTTGGCCTAAATAGCCGTTCATCACAGTTCAACTATACTGCACATAATATATATTATAACCTAAAAAAATTAACTTCTTTTACACTATGAAAGCTATAGAACATTATAATACTCGGTGAGGAAATTAATATAACAAAAAAATCCACACATATTTTTAATTTTTAACTTTATTTGAATATTTTCAACTTTTTTTTGTTTGCAATATAAAATATACACTTCTATATATTTTATATATGATTTCTATGCATATAATATAGGAATAAAAACATTTAGAATTAATGTCCCTATTATATACGAACAAACATATTTAAATTAATATGAGGTAATTTACAAATTATGATGGATATAGCAGCAAAAATCAAAAACTAAATTTTTTTTTTCATCCATTTATGCTTACATAATTTGGTAATTTCATAAAACATTATGACCTATATTATATATGGCATAGTTATTCAAAGTATAAAATCCGCTTTAGCAAAATAATTCTTTTAAGGAGTGCAGTATAGGATATCTCGAACTGATTAAAAAATTGAGCTTACATAAAAATGGTTATATAAAATTCTTAATTTTTGATAGTTAATTAGAAAATTACACATAAATTAAATCACTTTTTTGATATATATATATCCAAAAAAAATATTGTCGAGAAATCTTTCCTCTTTCGAAATGTGTATAATTTTATCCACAAAAAAATTATAATATTACAATAGAGTTGTAGGAATCCTTACGCCGCAGAGCGTCCCCTGAGTATTTCAGGAAACCCTCGTTTCCCTTATATCATATTACGGATTTCTATGTATTTATCATTACGTCAGAGCCCGGTATTATATAACTTTCATCCCTTAGGTCGAAAATTAATTCTTAATATCTTCTCTGGTGATAAAGTTCCGTCTTTTGTTTCGGCTCAGGAATATCCATTTTAGGAGTAGGAGCAGTGGCTTTCCGAGTTCAGCATTCTGGTGGGTGAGCGACATTAAATTTTTGCTGGTTGTCCGAAATATACTATAGTAGGGATGTCGGACCAAGGTGTTTAGCAATTGTGAATTACCAACGGTTTAGTGATATCCTCTTTACAATATATTTAAGTCATTTTGACAAAGGTTTAGTTCCGTGTCAAATATTTTTTTTAGCATGATAGAAACTAAAGTGCAAATGTTCTTCCATTCGTTTAATAAATACTTATCCGGTGTTATACATCATCGTAGAAACAAGAAATAAAATATTAGTGAAAAATAAAATCCTTCAGTAACCTACATTGTTTAAATATAATCGTCAATATATAATAGAAGTTACTTATAGCGCAAAAAAATATTAAGAAATACAGTATCAACATAAAACTTCATTATCATAAATATTAAAATTTTATGATTAACCAGAAATTTATATTTTAATGAATAAAATATAAAATTTAAAATATATGTTCTAAAAATTATTAAATATTCTTAAGTTTTTAGAAACGAACAAATATATAATTCGTTGTGTTATAATATTACGACCCTCAAAAAGCACATTCAGAGAAGATTCACGAGTTCGACGGAAAAATAAAATAAGCATAACTTGATCCACAACCTTAAATAAGAATTGTGAGAAAATCAGGAACTCCACTCCGTGTAATACGACTACAGAAATGTAAGTTGACGTATTTAGTATGAATTGTGATAATCTTTTAAATATCATAAAAATACTTTGAGAGTTTTAAGGCTTTTAATAAAAATTGAAAGAGTCGTTTAAATCCTATTAAAAATATTAAAGACTTGGCTATTATAATAATTTTAGATTTTATAATTTAATAGCTAAATAATCTTTATAAGTGCGTAATAAAAAAAACGAAAAGGATTATAAATTGAATTAATGTTTAGCATTAAAAATGGCTATTAGAGGAACTCCTAGAAGAAAAAATATTGACAATCAAATGCCTTTTGGTGACAGAATAACTTTATAAAATCGAATCAACTAAAAATTAACTATATTGGAAAAATATGTAAATCAATGGAATCATTTTGAAAAGAGAAGAAAGTAAGAGGATCTGTATTTCTGTCATTAATAAATAATATGTAATATATTCTTTCTTATCGATGATTTGTTTCTTTCTCGAGTGTATTATAAAAGATTTGCAATAATACCCTATACAATTTTAATATTAATGTCATTTGATAGTTTTAGGGTTGAGATTTTTCTATTGAAGGGGAATTGTGTGGGATACTCGCAGTAGAGAAAATGGTTGAAAGTATGTATTTTGGGAGGCAAGGGTTCGAAGTCCGAACCCATAGGGCTTTAATTTAATGAGAAAGCGGCGATAAGGTTTATTAATTTGATTAATCGTGCGTGGAGGTGAGTGCCTTCTTAGAAACGTTTTCCCTTCCAGTTTATGGAGCGCGGTGCGCTCTCTTTTCTTGTCCCTTTTGAAAGTTTAACTTTTAGTTGGCACGGGTGCAATTTAAAAATGCTTGATGCTATTCTTAAAAAAAGTGTATGATTAATGAGGTGTAGGTATAATTTTGTGAGATAAAAAATTAATTAATTAAATTAAAATATTATGTATATAATAAAATAATTAAAAAATATGATTTTTTTTTAAAATTAATAAATGAAAATTATTTTAAATAAAAAAAATTTATATATGTTAGTGAGAGAAAAAAGTTTAAAAGGAAAAAGGAGGGAGGGAAGGGGATGAGAAAAGAGTAATTTAATGTGTGGTGTGCAAGTTGTTGGATTGTGTAAAAAAAATTTTAAGAGGAGAGATAAAAGAAAAAATAAAAAAACCAAGAAAAAAAAACCCCCACCCCCCAAAATAAAGATGGTGAGAGGAGAGTGGAGAAGAGTGTTGCTGAGTGGGTTGGAGGGAGGAGTGGTGTGTGTGTGGAGAGGGATGAAAGATTTTTTGGTTTGTTTGAAGTATTTCATTTTAATGGGGAAAAATGTTGTTTTCTCGGCTGTTCCTAACCTTTCGATGTCTTTTATGTAGAAAAAAAAAAAAATTTTGTTGTGTTCCTCCCCCAAAGACCCGGGCCGTGATGGGTAAATATATATATATATATAAATAAATAGTTATATAAGATATATAATATATAGATAGATAGATAGAAAGATTAATAAATATATACCCAGTGTGCGTTTGAATATTTACCTCATAAAGCATTTTCGTTTCTCTTTTCTTTGCTGACGAATTTCTCCGTTATTCATTTATTAATTCGCTAAAATCATCTGAGTTTTTTTTATATTCACCTCTTGTGTTCTGCTGCTATGAGGGGGAGCAGAACCGCCTGTTCGCTGGCTTTCCCCTCTCCCCATTCAGTTTTACTGGGAAAAGAGTTTCAAGTGTCACTGGGTTTGTGTGATTTTAAACCTTGCAAGATTCCACTGGTTTCTAGACGCCGTTTGCCGACACTTTTCCTATATCATAAGGACAGTGTTTTCCAAATTATGTTTAAAAAAAAGATGAAATTATTTCAACCGTCTCTTCTTCTGAGATGAAGACGACTTTCTAAAATGAAAAAAGAATGCTGAATGGAGAAGAGCAAGTTCAAAAGGGGCTACTACTAAGGGAAGAATAAGGCAGGGGTTATAGTATATAGACTATCCTTTATTATCAAAATAAAATAATTAAAAAGGTATTAAAAAAGAATATTTGTTATATATCCAAATCGTTATTAAATTTTTGTCCTAACGAAATTTCTACCTTATTCATCTCTCATTTTTGATCTCTGTTCTATGTTATTAGCTCCTTTATAATATTTTTTTATTTTTTCTTGCTCCATAATTTTTAAAATTAACGTAATTTAAAAAAGTTCGAAATCCCAGTGGTCGCTTTTAAACGAAATTAGAGTAAAAAGCGAGAGAGTTAAAATAAGCACTGCAGCCCCAGCTAAACGCATTTTTTCACAGACCTACCAATACAGCAGCAACTTAAAGTAGGTAATAAACTTCAGCAGTTTCCCAGATGGTGCATTCTTTTACTGTTTAGAGTGGTGATAGAGAGGGCGGGTAGGACACGGGGGACAAGAGAGACAAAATCAAATAAAAGCAAAGGCTAAAAACTGTACGTAACAGTAAATATGTGTAGCTCATTTTCCTTTGTTCTTGCTATAGGGCCTTTTTGTTTATTGTCACTTTCCTTTCCCGTTTATGGCAACAAAATCTGTGTAAAATCCAAAGCAGGTACGACACTTGTAGTATTAATATTCTAGCGGAGAGTAAAACTGGTATAAATTAAAGTGCATGAATCGTAGAGAGCGCTTTTCTTCTGTAGTAGAGCGAATAACTTCTGCCGGTATAACTGTTTTTCGGGTGGGATTTTTATGAAGTCTCCTTGACCGCTCTTCTTTCTTCGGAGCTAAACCGCGGGTATTCGTGATCCGTTCCCGCAAACCTTCTCAGTCTTTCGTAGAGAATTACGTCTTTCTCGTATGCGTTTTTTTCACTTTTTTCACAAGTTAAAAAATCACTATTAATTTACGAGAGTTTAGTTGTTCTTTGATATGCATTCTTCGTACTTTCTATTTCGCAGAACCCAGATATACTGTTATCCCGAGATATTAATTTTTTTCTTATTAATGCTCGATCGCCGGTGTACAATTTGGTCATATTACTATACTTGCACTCGTTAACTACATCAGTGGGTGTTATTCTTACTTCTCTATCGCTGTCGTTCGCTATGATATTTATATTGGTAGCAATCTCGTGTTAGATAACTATCGCTCTATCATATTAAATATGTGAATTGCTCAGAACTAGTTCTTAGCCGGTAACCTTTCTCCACTCTTTTCATCTTCGCAAAGATATAATCTAAGTTTATAATTTATTTTTTTCACTATAACTTATTCCACCAGGTCAGTTAGCTCTTCGATGATGAAAGATCCTTGCAATGGATTTTCATTTTTTGCAAGGCCTATTTCGGATCATTTGTTGTCAAATAGTGTTGAGGCTTTTTAAAAAGGTAATTTTCAAGATTAGATATATCGAATCGATAGTGATGCAGGGTCTACCCATCTCTTTGAACAATTAGTTTTAGGAAAATGATTCAGAACGCGCGATAACTCTCACGGTAGGAAGAGGGTTCCGATTGTTATTTCCGTCTTTTTTTTTTTATTTAATTCAAGAGACATTAAGTCAGAGCAATCAACTTCGAGAGAGATATTTTAAAAAGGTTTCCCATTTTGTTTCGTAGTTCCTAATATAGAGGTATATTGTAACGCGATTCATGTTTTTGTTCACACGATATATTTTTACGTGTCCTTGTCGTTGTCGGTTTTTCTCTTCTGCACCGCACGTTGAAAAAAAAAAAGATGGGGAGTAAGAAGTTTCTTGTAAAGGGGGATTTTCAAGTTGGTATATTTAAAAATACAATTCGAAAATCAAGAAGCAATTGATTATATATTATAAAAAAAAAATATCGCCGACCACCGATGACAAATATTATAATATATTATTCTAATTTCTTTTAATTTTAAAATTTAAAAAATCAACTCTACCTATTATATCTTTCTATATTTTTTTCTTCTCAATAAAAACTATACAAACAAATAAATATATTGAAAAATCAATTTCCGTAGAGAATGATTTAGAAGATGTGTTAGAGCGGAGAGAGAGGCTTAATCCTTTGGTACGTAGAGAGCATTGGTACGATATTAAAAAATGCAAATGATTCATAAAATAGTTGGAACGCAAATAAGTAAACGATGAAAATTAAATTCATAGTATGTACCAAATTTCTTGACTACACGATTGGGATGGTCAAAGAAATGAACTTCCCCCTTGCCATTCAATAGAAAAAGCGGAGGGGAACACATCGATTCTGATTTAAATTAAAACATATGTCGTGCACGCACAGTTTAATTCCCCATAATTGATTTAGGAAAGGAAGAGACAAACAGATAATGTATAATGAATAGTAAAGTGCTTTGTATTCATCCTTATTTAAATTTCTTTCGCTACAAAAAAATAAAATGATAAATAATTCTCTTATCAAGCGAGCCTATTAATTCTCCAGACTGCAAAATCGATTCGATGAAAATAAATAGTGAACAACACGATCACATAATAGGAAAATTAATCTTTTGTTGGAGTCGAATAAAAATCTCGATTATCTTAGTCTATTCTTTGTACTCCGAGTAAAAACTCGGAGACAGAAAATGAAGGAATATAAAATTTATTAATGACAGAACGGAACGAAAGGAAAGAGAAAAGATGATATATATAGTATATATAGTATATTCATCGTCTGAATTTGATCCTATCTTTTATCGGAAAAACGTGGATGACATAATCTGTGTTTTTGATGCACTGAATGAAATAACAATTTGACTAAGTCTGCATTATTATGTCAGATTTACTATGGACATGGAGATTGGAGAAGAGTTTTGCGTTGGCATTCTTTGATGTTCTTGTTGCCAAGCAAACTGACCTGTTCACCACACCTGTCTCTAGGAAGGAGACTTTTACCCAATTGGGTTTCAACTTTTACAGCTAAATACTTCGACAATATTTCCACAATTCTGTTTTTACATTAGTTAGTAGGGGTTTGAATAACCGTTTTGAATACTTTTTGCGCACCTCAAATATGAGTACTTATTTAATTATTATTATAACAACAATTACGTTCCGACTGACTGGATTTATGGATGTATACATTCTGTACCTGAAGAGGTATATCTTCCCAGACTACGAAAGTTGACTTCTCTTAAGAAAGTGATACTGGTTATTCTCACTTTGGTTCAGTTAAAGCTAAGGATACCAAAAATTAATGGGTTGCTAGATATCGACAATAATTAATTTTCTGAAGCTACTTTTCATAACTTTTACTTTTAAAGATTATTTCTAAAATTTTATTATAATTAATATATTAATTATGTAAAACTATTTAAAAGCTTCGATTTAATTTAACTGTATAATTATTGAAATATAGGACAATAAATAGATAGTAGGTCATAGCATTTTCACTAATAGAAAAATCCTGGCAACCAATTGATTTGGGTGTTCTTATCTTTACACGACCCCTTACTTTTGTTGTGGAAACTTCATGTATTTGAAAATTTCTTCATATTTCCAGTATGAGGATAGTTTGCCCGTACTTATATATATATATATATATATATATTATTGATTATACTTTATTTATATTATAAATATTGATATTACATATACATATATTATTGGTATATATACATATTATTGTTATTATTATTATTATTATTATATATTATTATACATATATATTATATTATTATGTTATTATATTGAAGGTACATACACATACATATTATTATTATTATATATTATATTATTATTATTATTATATATATATATTATATATATATGTTTACATAGCTATTATATATATATATATGTATATATATAGTCCATATATATATATATATATATATATATATATATATATATATATTCACTTTATCGCCCCCCTTCTCCTCCTACGAGAAATGGGCTACCTCGAGATATTGTGTCACTACAGTAGGGCGAGCACAGAGCTCCGTTAGAGAAAGCATGTTGAAATTGTGTCTAATGTTCGTTAAGTAACGAAAGTCTAGCAAGAAATGTCCTGTGTAGTCGTTATTCTGGGGAAAACATCTTTGACAGTAGGTTGAGGGTGCTTTATTGATTCTAAATTTGTATTCTTGATGGAAGAGATGGTGCCCACAACGGAGACGGTAACAGTGTTACGCGGGTTTGACAGACCAGAGTTTGACAAAGTTTGACAGGCCAAAGTTTATTCCGTACCGGATGTTTCGGGTGTACGCGTTTGAAGTATGGTGTTATTTCGATATGCGGAGATCGTTGTTAGATTTAATTGTGTGTGAATGTGTCTGGTAATAGAAGTATCCGGAGTTAGGGAAGGGGGAAGCATGTTTTATATGCTAGAATAATATAATACTGGAGTGATATTTTTCCTTCTAGGTGCGGATGGTTGTTGTAAATGTTTGATGCAGGTGGGTGTGAGTTCGTGTATGCCATCGGGTAATGATCGTTGCCGTACAAATAATCGAAGCTGGATCATGGGGAGCGATCCATAAGTGAGTGGGAACAAAAATAGAAATCTATATAGGTAGAGGAGTGTATCTAAATGTCTATATGTGGGAAGTCCAGTATTAAGGTATCCCAGGAAAAGAGGGTTAAGAAATCTACAGGGACCTTAGCCTTGGGCGAGGTGACAGAGTCACGCCATAGGGTATGACGAAGGTTGAAATCTCCTAATAGGACAACCGGAAAGGGGAGCTGCTTGCAAAGTCGGAGTGTTGTGATAGGAAACTCGAAGGAAGAGTTGGAGAAGAATTCAGAAGACCGGAAATATTTAGCAAGCTATCAGAGGGTTGACTGGTGGGTTGTTCGGCAGTTGTGGTTGATTGAGCACAATCTATTGATGTCGATGCTTTTGCCTCGCGAATAGATCTGCAGAGTAGTCTCTTCTGAGTTGCATTTTTTACAAAGGGGGAATCGATGTGTCCTGCTTAAGGAATTCAGATGTTTATATTTTAGCGAATAATTCTTGGCTTTGTGTCTAATCTTTTGCTACTGCTAAGAGACATTCGTTTTAGGAGTAGGAGCAATGGTGGGAGATAGATTAGGGTATATAGACGCTGGCCTCATGTGCGGGGTCCTTGAACTCATCAGGAGGACAGGGGACAGAGTTTCTTGGCAGGGAAAGCTCTCTGAGTTTGTTGGTGGGTGGGCAGACTTAGGCTCACTGCTGGTTGGTCGAAAACCAGTACTCGAGGTAGGGTCGTTAACAGCATCTTGTGTGGGAGATTGGATTGCAGGCTGCTTTCGGCTAATTCGAGTAGTTGGTAGTATAGGCGATGCAGGCAGACATGCTGTAGTAGTTGCAAGAGCTCCGCTGGAGTCGGTGGGTGGAGTTTTAATGGAATGGAACTATGTTGGTGGGTTGACAAGCGGAGGCGGTGGAGCTGCTGCAATAGCAGCGTAGGATTGATTTGTCGCGTAGGATATTTACCTTTGAACTGGTGTATGGCATCTCTCCTGCTTTGGTTCAAGCAGGTATGCCGGGCATTTTAACGAAGAG
>JABUQX010088354.1:45000-47500 GCA_015478945.1 Trachelipus rathkii
ATTCAAATATTTTTACTAAAATTGTCCATGTTTTTACATACCCTAAATGAGTAAATTCCAGTAAACAAGCCACCCAACCTACCCTTCTGTCCAATCATGATCTATTGATCTATTTGATCTATTTGATCTATTGATCTATTGATTAGGTTCAAATTTTTTACTAAATTGTCATGTTTTAATACGCTAAATCAGTAAATCAGTAAATGAAGCCACCAACCTACCATCCAGTCCAATCATGATCTATTGAATCTATTGATTATTGACTATTGAATCTATTGATTAAGGTAAAATTTTTTACTAAAATTGTCATGTTTTTTACATACCATAAAATCGTAAATCAAGTTAAAATCAGCCCCGCACATACCATTCTATACAATCATGATGCTATTGATCTATTGATACTATTGATCTTATTGATTTAAGTCAAATTTTGCTAAAATTGTAACGCTTTACATACCTAAATCAGTAATCAGTAATCAACACTACCATACCTCCACCGATCTATTGATCTATTGTCCTATTGATCTATTGATCTATTGATTCAAGTCACATTTGCGAGTATCATTTTTGGATAAACAATAACATAAAATCAAGTTCTTTATCAAGTCAATCAATGATGTGTTGACGTAACAAGTTTTATATTAAATAAGCTTACTTAACACCAATCTGAACTATGAATATAATACATCACGACAAACCTGACATATGCCTTAAAAGTTCCACGCCTTAACAGCAGTGAAAGTAACTAACATAGCATACAAGGAGTAACCTATTCACCACTTTTTTGTCAAGCATATTCTCTAAACATACACAATGTTGAATTTAATATTACATGGGTAATATTTAAACTAAAATTATCAACCAACATTGGTTAATTTATTATACTGATTGCACGTATATATCTCTAACGTAATAAGGTTTCCACATCATAAAGCTACATTGACGTAACATGACTAAGAAATAATGTTCAAAGAACAAACCTACACAACTTAACACCAAACGAATAAAGACCTGTTAACATTAACAAAGTTCCAAACTTAACACCTAGTAAAAGTAACTAATCACTGACATGCAAAACGTAAATCCTATTCTTACTTTTCCCAAGGAAAATATTTACCATAATTAACGTTGAGATCTACACTACACAGTAACATTTGCAAAAATTTTATACACAACATTGTTAATTATCATACTGATCACCGAATATATGCTGACGTAACAAGGTTTCCACATCAATAAAGCTATACATGATGTAACATGAACTAAGAAAACAATGTACAACATTTTAACAAAAAATTTAACATAACCGTATCTAACCATCATACCTAACGGGTAAAGACAAACAACGTAAAGTTTTAACCTCTGTAAAGCTAAACTATGAGCATAACATACTTATCACACAACAACCAGACGAATAATACAGCTATCATTTAACAACTTTAGTCAATAAAGCGAATTACGAGGAAGTAAAACAGTTTTCATTTCTTATACATATAATTTTTCACAGACAAACAGCGTTTTTATATAATACATCAAAACATATAAATACAATAAAAAATTAAATATACTTAATTCATGCACTAATCAGTAGCCATAGATACAATTGGCGTAACTGCCTATATCGCTCTATAATTCACATCGCTTTGAAAGGATGTAACTATAATTTTGATCTGCCCCGCTTTATCGTGCCTCGGCATTGTTTCTGATTCAGCAGCACTCATTCTCTCATACAAAAGAGAAGTAAATTCATCCAAGCTGATAGTTAGTTAAAAAGGCATTTCCTGTAATACAGTATTATACGGGAAACCACATGTTTTGGTGTAAATATCAATAGATTACACCATGTGCCTAAAGTATTTAAGTCTCAAGTATGTCAAAACATAGTTTAAGATGCGATGTTTAATTTCGCTTTTTATTTTAATGCAATGCTGTAATATTTTTCAGCGTTTCGAACTGTGAAACTATACACGTATGTCTCTGAGGTCACACATCGTAGGTTTCCAGTAGTTGCGTACATCAAGGGTTTTAATATCGTACACGAGCGAAGACAACAACGTCTATTCTATTAGAACCTCTCACATTATCTTCCAGTTAGATATTTCACTGCTAGTCGATATACCAGATGACACACATTTATCCTCTATCCATCCTGCTGCAATATTGAATAATCTGATTGAAGCTCTTCAACCAAATGAATAAAGCGTCTATATTGAACTCTCTGGGATTGGAACAAGCAAATGTATCGGTATCCAGCCGTTGACGATTAAATTTAAATGACACATCGCTTGGGAATAACGAAGCTCCTCGTGAAAATATCAACAACAGGTTTAGAGGATGCGAGGAGATGCCATCGTACCAGCACAGCGAAAAATGTCCTACTGACATGGAAATCGTATGCGTAAACACCCCTTATAGGTAATGATTCTTTCTTTCAAACAATCAGAAGAAAGTAAACAAATGCGACAGTACGAACGAACCATATCACTCAAAGGGTATATTT
>JABUQX010088354.1:52500-55000 GCA_015478945.1 Trachelipus rathkii
GCTGTTGTACCGGAGGGTGCATGAGAGCAAAGAGAGCAGGAAAAACTTTATGCCATTTGTCGATTTCAAGATCGAGGTGGCAGAAAGTTTGCTGAACTCTAAGGTTAGTGGTACGCTGGTACCCCAAGAGGAAGACCGAGCACTACCAGAGTGGAGGCCAGAGCTGGAGCCAGGGTAGGAGCTAGGGCAGGAACCAAGGAAGAAAAGAGAAAACAAAGACCAAACCACGAATATGCTACTTCATCCTGTCCCTGATTGTGTTGAACCCCACGATAAGTGTCGCTGGTGGGATTCAAAGGAACACAAATATGTGGAGATCGAGAGACCATTTGCTGTACAGGAATATAATAAGTACATGGGCGAAGTTGATCTGCCAGATATGCTCATCGAGCTATACCGGATCAACTTCAATTATTTGCTAGACCTTTGCATTGTCAATGACTGGCTGTTGTACCGGAGGGTGCATGAGAGCAAAGAGAGCAGGAAAAACTTTATGCCATTTGTCGATTTCAAGATCGAGATGGCAGAAGGTTTACTGAACTCTAAGGTTAGTGGTACCCCAAGAGGAAGACCGAGCACTACCAGAGTTGAGGCCAGAGCTGGAGCCAGGGTAGGAGCTAGGGCAGGAGCCAAGGAAGAAAAGAGAAAACCAAGACCAAACCACGAATATGCTCCTGCAGAGTCTGTCAGGTATGACAACGTGTCTCACTGGCCAATGTTTACCAAGGACAGGAAACAATGCAAACTTTGCATTAAACTCAAGACAAGTGCCATGTGCGAGAAATGCAAAGTTCATCAGTGCCTGGTCCCTCAGGTTTTACTCGCCATCATATATATAGGAGGTATATATTATATATATAATAGTATATATATATATATATATATATATATATATATATATATATATATATATATATATATATATATATATATATATTCTTAATTTTTTTTATAGAATTATATATATATATATATATATATATATATATATTTGTAATATATATATTATATATATAATATATTAATATATATATATATATATATATAATATATATATATATAAAAATATATTATATATATAATTATATATAATATATATATATACATATATATATATATATATATAGATATATATATATATATATATATATATAATTTTATATTATATATATAATATATATAATATATATTTATTATATAATATTATAGTATATATATAATATAATATAATTGAAGAAGTTTATAAAATTTTTTGTTTTACTTTTCTCTAATTACTTTTTACTTTATTTTTAGCCTGGAAATAAATTAGAGCTTACGTATATATTTTTTTCCTTTATAAATATTCTAGCAATATACATAACTGTATTTCTCTATCCCTTATTTGCATGTTATATTTAAGTAATTTTTATATTATTTAGTGTGTTCCTCTACAAAGTTCCTAAAATTAAAAATATATCTGGTTAAGTCCGAGGGTCACCCGTGACCATTTTTTTTGGCAACTAATTATGTTTTTTTGGAATAATCAAAAAAAAGGGTTCCTAATGTGGTTATTAGATCTATTTACCTTATTTTAAAAAATAAAAAAAATTTTTAAATATCATTTTTTTCATAATTCAGCGACTGAAAGGGATAGTATATTATATATATATATATAATTATATATATATATATATATATATATTATATATATATTATATATTAATATATTATATTATATATATATATATATTATATATTAATAATATAGTTAATATATATATATATTATAATTAATTTAACTTTAACTACAAATTTGAATATCATATTTTTGATACAAAATACTATACTCTAGTCTAATAATATATTATATATATTATATATATATGATATATATATATATAATATATTTATATATATAAACATATATTATATATGGAAGAAACAGAAATTAATTAATTAGTAGAATGATAGTATGTATGGTTGAGAGTTGTCCTCTTCGGCAACAGATTGCGTGAGTTCATTCACTTTGCCAGTAGAAATAGGTGTAAATATTGATAGACAGGGACGAAATTATTGGCCATGGCTGGGTAAAAGCTCAGAACTCGTAGGTTAGGAGTCACAAGAGAAACACGCGTCAGGATCGTACACCTGTAAGTTTGAAGCTGCAAGAAATTAACAAAATAGCAAGAAATCACATCTATACAACAATTATAAATTTGACATAGATGAGGTGGAAATAGGTAAAAAGTAGTACCAGTTTCGTAATAATGTGATATACAAAATTTAGATGGTAAGAGAGTTGTGGATCCGTTGCACGAACGTAGTGAGAGTAAGAGGAAGAAGCGAAGTTAAGTGTTTAACATTTTTAGCAAATGATTATTCAATTTTATAAGCGGAAAGTGCCTTTAGTTCCGCCAATAAATAGATTTGTAAAGATTTTTTCGATATGAAATTTTGTAAACACAAGTTTAATAAAGTGTTGGAATAACATTCGACATTTCGATTATTGTCATTTAAATCT
>JABUQX010088355.1:0-2500 GCA_015478945.1 Trachelipus rathkii
TGTCTCGAGTGCCGTTAAAGATCCGTCTGGTGTCGATACGTACTCTGAAGCGGTGGTGGTCGATAATCCCTGAGTTACGCGTAGATCCTTCACGTGTTACCTTTAACAACTCTGTCGAGAAAGGTGTAGGCGGTTCATCAACCTCCTCCTCCTCATCGTCATGAAATACCTCTACGCGTGAAGGACCCGCAACAGCCCCGTCATCTACAATCCGTCCTGGATTCCCTTTCTGTTTTTGCTTTTTCTGGAAAAAGAATGAAAATTCATAAACATTCGAATACATACTATTATGTAACAGCATTTTTCAGTAATATTTTTCAGTAATATATAGAATAATTAGATTGTAACTTACCGACGAATCCGAAGTTGGGATATTCATTTCAGATAAGGGTGAGGGGGGCTCTTCATGTGTATTTGGAGATTCATTGGGTGCCTCGGTGTTTAAGTCTGATTGGAGACGTTTGCGACGTTCAAGCTCAGCCAACAGTCTTCTCTTAACAGGCCTAATTGCATCCCGGCCACCTCCGACTTTGTTGACACAAGGGGTACTGGCAGTACCAATATTATCACACTGTAATGAAATAGCATTATAAGTATATATTTATATATATATATATATATATATATAAATATAAATATATAATATTATATATATATATAAAAATATATATATATATATATATATATATATATATATATATATATATATATATATATATATATATATATATATATATATATATATATATATATATATAAGAATATCTATTGTAATAGCGTCTATGAATATAATAACGCTTAAGAAATAATATAGAAACTTACTCTAGGCCGAATCCTATTATCAACGGGTTGGGAATTAAGAAATAAGTCCATCTTTCTCTCCGCTTCAAGTAGAGTTCGGCACACATCTTCATCACCATCCGTAGATATGTCAAGAGCATCCCCATCAGTGTCTTCACTGGTACAGGAAGGGCATTTCGTTCTCGGTCACCCTACATCTTACGCTGTAAAATAAAGATGAATATATATATATATATATATATATATTGTTGGTTATTATTATATATATATATATGTTATATATATATATATATATATATATATATATATATATATATATATATATATATATATATATATTATAATTATAATAAATAATTTAAAATTACTTTTTCTTTTGCATGGTTTGACAGCATTTATCTTCGGTCATCAAGTATCGACTGCATTTTCATAGGCACCCACAGCCTTCCACTAATTCAACCTTCTGACTGATTCTTACGAGCAATGGTTGGCATATACGAGATCTTCACTGTTGCTGCTGCTTTTGTAAGTTGATTATTTGCATATTGCGTTTCTTACAATTTTGCCACACGTAACCACTGAATATAGAATGTAGATAGAGCAGTTATATTGTTAGGGAGTATATAGTATATATGAAAGATATATATATATATATATATATATATATATATATATATAGATATATATATATATATATATATATATATATATATATATATAAACCTTATTACATTAGAGAGTATGCAAATATGAGTTAAAGCAGTAAAACATGAGTTAAAGCAGTAAAACATGAGTTAAAGCAGTAAAGCAGTAAAACAAAAGCATACTATTCCCTTTGATGCTAGGTAGCACCTCTATTGATTTACTGATTTACTGCTTTAAGGTACGTAATGTTAATAAATATATGAGTTAAAGCAGTAAAACATATGAGTTAAAGCAGTAAAACATGAGTTAAAACAGTAAAGCAGTAAAACAAAAGCATACTAATCCCACCATTGGTGTTAGGTCACACCTCTATTGATTTACTGATTTACTGCTTTAAGGTACGTAATGTTAATAAATATATGAGTTAAAGCAGTAAAACATATGAGTTAAAGCAGTAAAACATGAGTTAAAACAGTAAAGCAGTAAAACAAAAGCATACTATGCCCTTTGGGGGTATGTAACACCTCTATTGATTTACTGATTTACTGCTTTAAGGTATGTAATGTATAACATATGAGTTAAAGCAGTAAAACATATGAGTTAAAGCAGTAAAGCAGAAAGTTAAAACAGTAAAACAGAAAGTTAAAGCAGTAAAGCAGAAAGTTAAAACAGTAAAGCAGAAAGTTAAAGCAGTAAAGCAGAAAGTTAAAGCAGTAAAGCAGAAAGGTAAAGCAGTAAAACAAAAGCATACTAATCCCTTAGGTGTTAGGTAACGATTTACAGATCTATTGATTTACTGCTTTAAGGTATGTAAAGTTTATG
The DNA here is from genome assembly GCA_015478945.1 of Trachelipus rathkii. Lineage (NCBI taxonomy): Eukaryota > Metazoa > Arthropoda > Malacostraca > Isopoda > Trachelipodidae > Trachelipus > Trachelipus rathkii. The sequence continues at coordinate 2,269 of JABUQX010088355.1, forward strand.
TTTTTAATAAAATTTCGTACAATTGTAGTAAAATAAAATGATTATATATCAGACACTCTGGATTTTTTCTTCTTACATACAATTTTTAAAAATTTATAAATTAAAAAGTATTAAGTAAAAATATAAAAGAAAAATAATGTTAATAAATATATGAGTTAAAGCAGTAACGGAGGTTGAGAGCCTTCGAAGCTGAACCATCAATAAATCTGAGTCATCAAAGATGAACCATCAT
>JABUQX010088356.1:12500-21040 GCA_015478945.1 Trachelipus rathkii
TATTCTACTATTTACAGAAAGCCCAATTCCCAGAAATTTCTGAGGGGCGGGCTTTTGTTTTTCCAATTGTTTTTCAATTCCAAGAAACTTCAATGTGCATCTAATTCGTCGTCTAACCCTTACCATTCCTTAATCCATACCCTATTCCGGTTCCAAATTCACTTATTTACCCTTGACATATTAGACTATTTAAACCATTTATCTCATATATAATTCAGTGCTTATTTACTGAAAAAAAACCATTAAGTAACACATAATCAGTTTCACAAAAGAAACAATAATTAAATAAGAACACATCACAAAGGACACTAAATAAAGGGCACGTAATCCTCTTCTTAATTCCATCTTCAACTCAAACAAACGACAAGCTGCAAAACTCCTCTTCATCCGTCAACACATCAACTTCCTCAAAGTCCCAAAAACATTCAAACCTTAAAGAAAAAAACAAAACAAAAAAAAAAACTCATCAATCTTATACCTTTCTCTCCCCTCTCTTTCTCTCTTACCTTTTTTTCAACATATACCCACCAGCCACAAAAAAAACTACTAAACCTACTACTCTCTACACTCACTAAAGCAAACTAACACCTCAACACGCACAATAACACATAACATCCCCAACTATCAACCACAATTAACATCCACTTATCCTTTTACACCAACCAACCAACCTAATACACAGTAAGTTTCTTCGGTTTCTCCTTTCTTTCAGTCTTCTTCTTCTCCTTCTCCACCCTACCCTTAAACTCATGTTCCATAGTCCAACTTCCTATATCCTTAAAACACTCAGCCGCTCTTTTAATACTTTCCAAATTAATCAATACAACTCCTCCATTACTCACACGACCTTTGTTCTTTTCACTCTCTCCCTTATTGTCACACTCTTCTAAACTCCTAGTGCTCCCTTCTTTCTCTTTTATTTCACCATTCTCATACGTTACTCCCATATGTCCTTCCCTTTCTCCACACCCGGTCTCACCATCCACATAAGGACCCGTATTACATATTTGTAAAATCTCTTCATACTGTTTCCTCTGATCATCCACCTCATCCACCTCAGGAAATGAATCCTCACTACTAGTATTAGTCCCAACAGAGATCCCTCTCTCTATCACCATTCCTAACTTTGATATTCCTTCTCTCTCAGTCACATAGTTAACCAACCTTTTTCCCCTACTTATTCCAGGTCTATTACTATCTATCTCATTGACCGATTCCAACCTGTTCACACCACCCATTTCTGATACCCTATACACATCACAAGACCTCCACAAATGTTTATCTGATAGACAAAAACACACCTGTTCAGATTCCCAAATCTATCCCACCTCCTCCGATAACCAACAACATTATTTCCTGTTTCCATATATACAGACCTTTCACCTGTTGCTGTTGCTGTTGCTACCTCATTTCTCTCCACCAAATACACCCTATTTCTCTCACTTTCTCCATTCCCCCTAGTGCTCCTCATATCCTCCTTCCGTTGCTCCCGATTCTCACCAGAAACTTCTTTATCCTTTCTTTCATTGAGCGCATTCTTTGGAAACAAATATGGAAGAGATAACACAGGCCTGCATTTGAAAAAAAAATTTCTGTTCCTGGGGTTTTCTGAAGTGATTCCTAACGAAATGTCCTCCTAAATTGAAATACTGACATTCATTTTGCTTCTCATCAGGTCTGGTTTTTTTGAGAGTACAGGCACTACTTCTTGTTAGAAATTGGGGTAATTTTTAAAAAAAATTCGTTATTTATATCAAAGTTATTTAATAAATTACAATTACTTGTAAACTAGGAAAAAAATAAAAACCGACTCAATTCGACTTTCCTTTAATTAATTTTAAACGTTAAAAAATGCGTAGAATCTACCCAGACGTGCAAGAAAACTATTTTCCAAGAAACGAAGTCTTTGATTGATTTCCGTTTGTGAAGCGATGTTGGCTTCGTCGCGTTTTAAGACACCAGCAATAGTCAGCTAACATGTTGATGTCCCCGCGTTCTTGATATCTTGTTTCCATCGTCCTTTAAAATGTCTCAGTGAAAGGTCTTTTCATACCTTGTTCCGCTGTAATCTCCACAGTTGTGCGGAAAAATAGACTGTCAAGAGTGAATGGAGAAAATGCAATTTTATTGACATGCGAGCTCCCATTTTTTCGAAGCTTTTCATAAGCTGCATTTACATGTGAGATATATTTTGAGCTTCTTTTATTTCCCAGAAAACCGTCAATTATTTACTAAACGATCGCCTGCATCTTTGTATCACTGGCTTCCATATTGGTGTAAAAATGCATGTCCTTTAACATAGTTCTAATTTGGGGACCGTCAAATATGCCTTGCATGGAGCTTTGCATCACTGATGTGTGGGAATTTTTTCCATTAGAATACTGAAACTCTTGGATTACTGGATTCAATGCTTTTAACAAAGTTCTTCATCAGGCCAAGCTTTATATGAAAAGGAGGCAGTAAAACATTTTTTGGGAGGGACTAGAGGTTCAGCTACCATGTTGTGGCAGCCAATTTAGAATGTCTCTCGAGCTGGCCAGTTTTTTTTTGCTTATAGTGAAGACTATCAGCACGGCTATCCTATAGACACATGAAGCAAGGAAATTTTGTGTAGCCTCCTTGCATCCCAAGAAGAAGGCACACACCTGAAAAGATTTAGCAAATTCTGTAAATACATTAAATGTAGTAAATTAAAAGTTCAAAAACTGAGTCTTTAAATGTGCTTGCATATTGATGTACATGGTTTCTAAGAAATTATAATTTTATATAATATGTAGTTTTTTTAAAAATGAAGAATTTTTTTTGCCATTATGAAAGTATGAAATATATCTTACCCTTGAGATCACCACAATATTATACAGTTGTGTTAGAGTACTTGATTGTATTAATCAATACTTCCATATTTTTGTAGCTTTCTGTTAACTGAACTGAATGGGCAATAGGTACGGATGCCATTTTATTGTCAATATTTAAGAGTACTGCCTTCAAGCTTCTGCTAGAAGAATCAATGTAGAGCCTCCATTCACTTGGTTGGTAAGGAATGCCAAGTGCCTCAATTAAACCTTTTACATCATTGCAATACACCAAATAGCTGCAAGAAGCAACTGCAAAGAACTTTCGAAACTCTTCGTCTCTATTTCTGAACCAAAAGTATGTAGTTTCTTGAGAGAGGAGGTTGTTCTCACTAAGACGGGATGCAAGAAGTTGTGCGTTCTCTTTAGAAAGACCAAGATCTCTAGTCAAGTCATTTATTTACTTTGAGTGAGTGGTCTTGGCGAAGTGTTTGTAGACGTAGGCTGATATGTCACTGAAGTGTCAGTGTCATCCACTTCTATATCTTCTAATTGTCTTGTCTTGTAGCTCAGTATTTTCGGGTGGAGAAGGAACTGGAACTCCTGGACCATGTGGTTGTGGTTTAATGGCAGAAGGAACATCAGGGTAGACTACAGTGTGCTTGTTCTTCTTATTGATACCTGAAAAAATTTCGCCTACTTGATTTACATAATATTAATTCACTCGACCCTCGTTTCCACACTTTTATACACAATTTTCATACCAGGAAAATTTACCAATTTTAAATACAATAAATTTTTATATACAATTAAGAGTATATATATATATATATATATATAATATATATATATATATATATATATTATATATATATATATATAAATATATATATATATATTATATATATATATATATATATATATATATATATATATATAAATATATATATTTATATATATATATTTATATTTTATATATATATATATATAGTATATATATATATATATTATATATATATATTATATATATATATAAATATATATATATATATAATTATATATATATATAGTATATATATATATATTATATATGATATAATATATTATATTATATATATATATATATAATATATATATATATATATATATATATATATAATATATATATATATATATATATATAATATATATATATATAATATTATATATAATATATATATTTATATAGTATATATATATATTTTATATTATATATATATATATATATAATATATATATATATATATTCGAGGAAATATATAAATATACGTTGAAAATTTATTCAAGATGAAGCATTATTAAATTATTTCTAGATTTTTTTTCTTTTTAAATTTGTGAGGGTGTACGAGTGCGTTTATTTTTAAACTTTCTAAAGTTTTTCATAGTTTTACATAGTTATTTAAAAATAGTTTCTCTATGTCAAAGCTATGGTGTTTTGTAGTGTGTGAATAATTTTAACTCTGGTTTTTTTTTTTTTTTGGTCTGTTTTTTTTGTTTGTTTGTTTTTGTTTTGGTGTGATTGTGGTGCATTAGTGGTGATGGCAGATTGCACAGGCGAGGGGCTTTCTATAGACTTTACTAACAACCGAGTCCGGCTTAAAATCTAACTTTGCATCCGTGGAATACCACCTCTAACTCTAAACCTAGCCTTTTTGCTCTGGTCCTGGGACAGCAGATGGCTAAGGCATTCATCCTCTACTCGTTTAATATATCCAACTATAACTTTTTCAATAATTTCCGTCTAAAGGTGGAGTATGTTGCCTATGTAAACATAAACAATCCTGTAACCACGTCTCGAATATCTTGAATCTCCTAACTTCGACGTTCTGTGGCTTAAAAATCTTTCTTCCTTCTACTACAATAATCTTTGTGCTTCTGCTACCTGTTCTCCTAAACGAACAGATTTTCACGTCTTTTTTGAATAGATACTATTTCACATCCTGTGACCTCATCGTACGGTACTCAACCTTCTCTATCGATGTTCCTGATATACTGATAATTTACCCATGTACAAGCAATAGACTACGAGCACAATGAACTGAATGTAATTTTACCAATCGTTTTAAAGGTCTCAAACTGTGTCAGCAAGTCAACGATGAGTAGTGAGAGATTAGCGGATAGGGCGCGACCTCTACTCATAACTGAATTTAGGTGGGGAGGAGGCCCAATCATTCAGTATTCTGAAAGATCTGGAACAACAACTAATTAAAAGAACCCACACACGTTCCGGATCGTCCTACCCAATTCTTGAACACACTTGACGCCTATGTTTCACCACTAGTCTCTCTTCTATAAATACACCACTTCGCTCCTATTGGTAATCTGACACCAACCTTATATCTCTTAATTTTAGATACTTTTCTCTCCAACAGCTCCACTCTACCCTAATTGTACTTTTTCTGGGCGCTTGTGATCGGGCTTCAACGCTAACTATAATTGGAATCACTGCTTTGACTCTGGTGACGCTTCAGTTGCTGCCGATAAGGGTGGGAGCTGTAATCACTAATGGGGTGAGCAGGTTCATTGCTTCTTCGATTAAATCTTTCTCTCCTCATAATTCATGGTTCGTCGTGCTTGTTCTCTGGCATGTCAGGCTAGAGACAGGTGACGTATGATCGGACGTTGGGCGGAAAAAAGATTTCTCGTGATTGGCTCTCTCTATCACTCTGCTAATTTTCATTCAGCTAGAAATCGTTGCCAGGGGGACTCTTCGTCGAGCAAAGCGGCTTTCATCAAACGAAAGTGCGCTAACCTCCTGGTTCTCCTACTGTTCTCCTACTGAAAAAAAATCTTTCTGGCCTCTTGCAAAAACATCTCTAACAACTCTGTAAATCCCTTTCCTCATTCTATTCGATCTGATGCTTCTGTTGCTAATTCTCCAACCTATCAAAGGTCCAATCATATCGCAATTTAGGACTCCGCTACTCTTTTCCGTGAGCCTCTATAACACTCAACCCTGGAAACTGTTCGCTGGGCATTCCTTCCTCCTCCTCCTTTTCCTCTCAGGTGATCCATTCATTTACTTGATTACATTTATTCGGGTGCATGGGCTCCTGAAATCTATGAACGCTAGGAAGGCGGGTGGCCCGGATGGCATCCTCCCCGTGTTTTGGGGGTGTGCTTCCGTGCTGGCCCTCCTCTCGTTCAACTTAATTCTCTATGTCTCAATACTAACCTTTCCCTCAGTGTTGACAGCACGACATGTCCAAACCGATTCCGAAAAAAGGAAGGTGCTCTGATCCTTCTAACTATCGCCCTAATAGCTCTCACTTGTATTCTATCTAAGAATCTTTGAAACCCTTCTCAACTCTCAATCATATGCTTCAGGTAGAACTCATCTGGAAATCTCATTCCGTTCTTCCGATCGCCACTACGGCTTTCGGCCGTTATCTCCGAGCCTCTACTGGCGCATATACTTCCTATTCTTACTGATTTTGGTTTTCCGCCTTAGGAACCATGGGGAGACTTGCGTGTGGCGCCTTGACTATGCCAAAGCATGTTTTGGCCTGGGTATGGCAACGAGTGGTTCACTGCTCTCTCAAGCTCCCTCCCTTTGGGTTTCCTTCCTTCTCTTGCTTACTTACTTATGTACATCTGCAGGTGTTTCTCTCAACGATCGAGCATCAATATCGGGAACATGTCGTTAGTTGACGGGCGCGTGACTTCTTCTTTTTTCTGTCATTGTGGTGTTCCCTCAGGGTTCTGTCTTATTCTCGCTACTTTATTTAAGTTTCATTAATCGATCCTCTCACCTGGCAACATTCTAACTCTATCCAACTCGTATGCCGATGACTAGACTCTTCATTCTTCAACTCATTTCAATTCTGCTTCCTCTTTTTACTTCTAGAATTGCTCTCGTCTTAATCTTTCCCGATTATATATAAATATATATAACAACCTGGATAAGATCTGGATAGAACTTTCCGCGGTGGGGTCGTCTCCACACATCTGTGAAATTCAATATCTTTAACAAACTGCAACTTCTACAATCTCTCTCTCAACACACCTTCCACACTTTCCTATCCTTTCGACGGTTCTCTGCTTTCCACTGTTTGCAATAATAAACATCCTTGGCCTTAATTAACAAGAAAATGTCTTGGAAACCTCACAATACATCAAACCGGTTGCTAGGGCGGCCTCAAAGAAACTGGGAATTCTAGTTTTGACTGCGAGACTTTTTTTCTTCTTCTCAGTTACTCAAGCTATACAAAGGGTCTTATCCTGCCTTGTATGGAGTACTGCTCTCATATCTGGGGGGGGGCTTTCTGGTTTCACCCGGCTTTGGACAGGGTCCGAGTCAAAGGCTCAACATGATTATAACTGTTCAGTACTTTCGCACTTCAACTTGACCACTACTAGTCTTGCTCGCGCGATGTTGATGCTTTATCTCTTGTTCTATAGGTACCGCAGTGGCAAAGTGCTCGAGGGAACTTGTAACTCGCGTTCCACCACCTTTACGGCGCCCACGTAGCACAAGGGGTGCTGTGTCTGCGCATTGAGTTTTGTGTGGATATTGGTAACTCCAGGCTAGAACGCTGCGGTGCTTCCTTCTTTCCCTGACACCTCTGTTTCTGTGGAATTCTCTCCATTTTCTGTGTTCCGTGCTGAATTTAATCTCCCCCTACTTCAAAGCTTGCGTCTGTGCTATCTGCGTTATTTGCATTAGTTGGTGAATCTTCTGAGACGTGGTACACCCCCTCGCTTGAATAGGAGCTCTGCCCGTGATGGTGGTGACAACATAAAATTATAAATATATATATATATATATATATATAATATATATATTATATTATATATATAATAGTAGTATATATATATAATTATATATATATATTATATATTTAATAGTATAATATATATATTTAGTATATATATATAATTTACGCAAAATTTATCTAACAGAATAATACACTATTTTTATAACACAATTACAAATCAGATTTCGCAAATTTAGTTTAGTATAACCTTTCTTAAGGATTGTCAAGGACTATAGGTCGTAAAGTAATTATCTCACCTTCGAGTTGTTGTTCAATTGGCAAAAATAGCAAAGTGCTGTAATAATGGTCCTGTGCTTCTCTCCAACACCATAGGTAAAAAACCAATGTCAAAGTTCGTTTTGCCCTCACTCCAGCGCCTTAAGGCTATGATACAGGCTTTGCAGCACATATGTGGAGCAAAGGTTTTGTCTTGATATCCTAGCTTTATTCCAAAATATGCATTGTAAAGGAATTTACTAACGCGTTATAGTGCATTGCTGGTCACTAAAAGTTACTTTGGCCACATACATAACAAAATCTATCAGGATTGTTTTGACTGCAATTTCTATTGCATTTTTGAAATGAGCATGCTCTGGTAATCTGCCCTGCAAAAAATTCACAAAAGATAAATAAAGCTTTAGAATACACTTTAAACACTGTTCCTTTCCTAGATGAGGAGGAACAGTCATGGATTAAAAGTAAGAACACTTAGTGGAGAGTGAGCAACCAACACACAACCACTCGCGTCCGCGGTCAGCTAGAGACTGAGCTCTTTAATGCCATCTAGGGAGCTCGGTCTTATCTTAAGAAAAGAACTAGACCCCCCTGAAATGAACAATGATGAAATGTCTTTGATATTTAGATTTAGGAAACAATTTAACACCACCTATAACCCCAGGAACAATTTTGGGTTCTCCTCCAACCAAATACACCCTATTGTCTCTCACTTTCG
>JABUQX010088357.1:2500-17500 GCA_015478945.1 Trachelipus rathkii
CACACGGTTTTTCCCAAGGGTTTTTCCCACTTGCGCAATAGTATTTTCATATTATATTTTTCTTTTGCATTAAAAGTTGAAATTTCGTAACATTGTACAGGATGCCCATCCTGTTGCTAAATCAAAATTAAGATTTCGATAAACATCTAATGGGTATAAAAGGAAGGGATCAGGAGCTAGAGCTCATTATGCCGACAACCTCAACTACTATACAAAAGAAAAAAAACAAGTTTGAATTCCTATCAGTGAAAAATGAAGCGAATTAAAATAACTTTAGAAAATTCTTCGGAATAATTTTAACTTAGAAAATTTTTTTGAAATAAAATTAACTCAGAAATTTTCGAAATAAAATTAACTTAGAAAATTTTCGAATTAAAATTAACTTAGAAAATTTTCGAATTAAAATTAACTTAGAAAATTTTCAGAATAAAAATAACTTAGAATTTTTTGAATATAAAATTAACTTAAAAATTTTTTGGAAAATAAAATTAAACTCAGGAAAATTTTCGAAATAAATTACTTAGTAAAATTTCAGAACTTAGAAAATTTTTTTGATTATAAAATTAACTTAGAATTATTATTTTTTGATAAAGTATTAACGTTAGAAAAATTTTTCCGAAATAAATTAACTTAGTAAATATTTTCCAGTAGCTTAGAAATAATTTTTTGAAATATTAAAATTTAACTTAGAAGAAAATTTTCGAAATTAAAATTAACGTTCAGAAAAATTTTGAATAAATTTTGGAACTTAGAAAATTTTTTCAAAAAATACATAAATTAAAATTTTTACAAAGATATAATGGAGTGCTACATTACTTCCTGAGGCGAATCAACGCGATTTCAGAATTAAATTTTAAAGACCAATTTTAAATATCATTTTTATTTATTTAATAACAAATTAATATTCTTTAAAATAATTCCGTCCCTAACTAATTTTTTGGTAATGTAGTAGACGATGTCGTTGATTTTATTAATTTTATATAAACCTTTTTAATTCCAAAGTTCTATATTTTTATTTTTCAAATTTTGAAATTTTTTAGCTCAAAACTTGAAATAATGATAAATATTAAATATTATTTATTTTAAAAATTTAATTGTTGTATATTTCTAAGGTGCTTTAGTTGCAACACTCTCTAAAATTTCCATAATCTTCTGGAATAAGAATATTAAGAATCATACTGACAATAATATTAAAATAAAAATGGAATAAGAATTAAAATTAATATTAATAACAAATAAAAATAATTTAATAATAATAATAAAAATAATAATAATAATAATAATAAAAAAATAATATTAATAATAATAATAATATTAATAATAAAAATATTATTAATAATAATGGAAAGAAATTGCCGTCTACAACATTAGTAATACGTCATTTTAGCATCACAGGATATTCATACCTACGTAAGAAAAATATATTTAATCACATAAACTTACATGACTATGTGTGAACCAGGCAACTGGGCGTAAAAGGATATATTTTACGTGTGTGCCAGGAACACACAAATTATGTACATTTATGTGTAACGCGAAACTAAAAACTATATTTTTTTTTGCATACCATATAAAATATAATATATATATATATTAATAACATACCTGAAAAACAATTGTGAATATATATATATATGATATGTATATATATGTTTGGTAACAAATATATATATATATATATAGAAATATATATATATCAGTGAAATTTTAAATTACAGAAAGACTTTTAAAGTACGAAGTCTGGGCTTGAAACTTTTTAAATTTGTTTTTAAAACTTTAAACTTTTTAAATATATTGAACCTTTTAAAATATCTATTTTAAACTTTTAAACATTGCTTAATATTTGCTTAACATAACCTAACTTAAATAAACATATAAACATTTGTTGAAAACTTTTGAAATTGACATTTATTAATTTATTAACTTTCTGAAAGCACTAATGAATTTAATTCCTTAACTTCATAAATTACGACAATAATCTATTGATGTAAATATAGAACTATAAGAATAAAGAATAAAAACTGAATAAAGTTTCATATACATTTTCTTCAAGAAGTAGTCAAAAGCCAGGAATACCTAGGAGCGTGATAGGTATTTTTATTCATAATAGAGGCTGCAGTTTTAGCTAAAACCGCTATAAAAATATTAGAAAACACCCTAGGGCTAAATACCCGAAAAAAATCTTCTTGAACTTCAAACACGCATCAGAAGCGGTATAACAGCTCAAAAAGTAAGGGGTTTTGAGAAAACCTGTCGTAACCAGAAAAGACCTAGAAAAGCTAAACAAACGGCAGCCCGTCAGTTGGCGTCCGATCTTAACGGGACTTAGAAGAAACTAGGTCGATAAAATTCTTGCGCCTTCACACGCATCTATATAGAGCTGAAATTAAAAGCCTACAAAGTCCAATCCGGAAGAAAGAAGTGCTTTATTTCATAAACAGTGAAGAAAATAAATACAAAAATTTCAAAAGTAAGTGAGTTCCAAATTTGGTGACGTCTAAATAAGCCCAGACAAATCGTACATTCGGAGTAATCGAAAACTCCGAAAATTTTCATTAACAACAAGACGTCCAAAAACCCAAGAAGGAAACTCCAAAAGGAACAAGGTCAAATCGCCATCTATGTGGTAAAAAGGTCAGTCTAAATTCTCATTGTATCTATTCTCAGTAATCTCTGACTTGCTTAGATCCAAAAGAGATCACAAGTCAAAAGTGCCAATATAAATACTTTATATGAGTATATATATATATAGAAATATATATATATATAAATATATAGTCGTATTTATATTCATTTGCACATAAAGTCTTGCACAAGTACGTAAAGAAAAATATTGAGGCAGTGTAATCATTAAAAATCCCTTAAAAGTAGTAGAAAAACTTTACGCGATTAGAGTAAAACATTGCACTTGATTTAACACAATCTATCTGTTAAAGAAAAATTTTCAATCCCACAAATCTTTTCTCTCTAAAAATAGTTAAATAGAAGAACACTAATTTTTTTTTTACAATAAAACCATCTCAATTTGCTCACAAAACCAAGTCTTATAAATAATATTCTTGCTTAAAGCCACTTTGCATCCATAATTAGTAACGTAACAAATATTAAAGCGTTTAAAGAACAATAACTAGACACATCATATTTATATATATATAAATATATATAAATATACACATGTGCGTAAGAAAGTAAATACACATAAGTGTGTGTGTGTGCTATTTGGGTACACACAAGAAGTTTTAACTTTTAAATTTTATGAGCGAGAACGCTTACTCCTTAATAACAACTTGTATATTCATTGTTCTATATTACGCTGTAATACTTGTTTGCATCATATATCAAAACACCATCGAGTCATACTTTCTTGAACCCCCTACATCAAATTTAAAAATCCCCGATTTCTTTAAAGTATAAAAAGGTGAATAATAAGTAGATAAAGGTTTGAGTATATATAAATATATATAATATATATATATATATATATATATACTTATACACATTTTTTCTAACATAAATATATATATATAGGTGACAAATTTTGTGTGTGAAATTTTTATTACATTTTTTATAGGTAATATCTTCTGTTGTGTGTAAGTTTTATATAAATATATATAGATATATATATATATATATATAAATATATATATATATATAGATATATATATATATATATATATATTTCATTTTTTGGTGTAGTCACGAGGACTAAAAGTAGTAAAACTTTTAATATAATTTAAGTAGTAGAGAGTCAATACGAGAAGGCTCGATAGTAAATGTCCCAAGGGTCAGATAGACCTATCACTCCTGAGAGATCACCACTTAGTCCCCCGGAGACCCCGGTAACAGTAGCTACACAGCAACCCACACATACACCACCACACACACCTGCATTAGTGTTAGAGAATCCTTTAAATATGACGGGAGAAGACGAACGTAGCGAGAGAGAAAATATGACGGCAGTAAATGTGAACCGACTTTTTATGTCCAAAATCAAAATTCCTATCTTGGATGGGCCCCCAGCAATCGGTGCCGCATCCACTGGTCCCCATGTGAACTCGTGGTTAAAAATACTTGAGCATAACTTCGCTCAGGAGGGCATAACCAGAGACCAAGAAAAAATAACTTGCGCCCTTGTCCATATAAGCGCAGATGCAAACTCTTCAGCAAGAATAGCGCTAGAAGCAACCCCAGAGCTTTCTGAAGCAACTTCTTACGATGAATTTAAAAAGATACTACTTGAAAATTTAGCCCCTTTAACGTCATTTCGTGTTTGGGAGGTCTTTGAAGAACTTACGTCAATGAAATTGGGTAAAAGTTCGACCCTAGCGACTTTTTGTCATAAGTTAAGAAGATTGGTGATAGAGTTCTCTGAAGAACTCGAATTGAGATATGGTATAATAGTGAGTAAAGAGATGAGAAGAGTGTTGTTGTGGGGTAACACTTATATGAAATTCACAGATGCAAAGACCAAAGAGAAAGTGGCAAAGATCTTTACTAAAGAAAATACAGCTTCTGAATTGATAAGTAAACTTAGTGCAAAGAAAGTAGATAATAGAAGAAGAGCTGATGATAAAATAAGTGCAATAGGACATAACTTTGAGAGAGGGATAAAGAGAAATGAGAATAGATTTGACAATAGAGGTAGTAGACCACAATTTAGACCAGCAAGTTCAGCCGAAAGGTACAAAAAACCTGGCAATAATTGGCCAAAAGATTATGACCGCAAATACAGAAGAGGTAATTACGATCCTCATTACAGCAGGGATCACAGATATCCCAGGGTATATAATAATAATCCCGGTTCCTATAAGTACAGAAATAGTAGAGCTAGAAGTAGTAGTAGGCAAAGGCAACGATTTAGAAGTACAAGCCCTATGCCAAGAAGACCACAAACATGGTCGACTAACAATGAAGTAGGAGATGATGCAACGCCCACGAGAGGGGTACGTTGGAATAAATTTAATAGGTCAAGGAGGGGCAGTAGTTCCCCCAGTCCGAGATTCACTCCAGAGAAGGGAGCAAGCCAAAAGGTAAATCGCAATGAGTATAAGGTAAATAAAGTGTCTGATGCAGTAGTTTCTGGAACAGAAACTCCTCCTATGCGGAATGCCAGACAGATGCATCGTTCTCATTCTAAGGAAGAACTACTAAGAGACTCATATGAAGAACCGTCCAGTTCAGAAGTAGACTCGGACGAAGCAGAGTATATTAGAGGCAATATACACAAGAGTTGTAAAATATTGGAAAGGGGTGAGACACCCAACAAGGAGAAAGGCGATCAGAAAATGGCAAGAAAGCTGACCCATCGTATAATAAGCGAAAGCGGATCAGATTATGAAATGGCGGAGCTCAATAAAGAGGAGCAGTGTGCTAAGGTACAGAACAAAGCTTTTTTAGAAAAGGCAAGGCGTCGCGCATGCGCGCCACAAGAATAGATAACCTATTCAAGGAAGCACCTAGCGGCAGAGTAGCTTCAAATATGGATGATAAGACACCATTGCCGCACAAAGTGTGTAATATTAGTCACGCGGAGCAAGACAATCTTGCACCACACCGCACCAGAGTAGCCGCATATTATTTAAATTGTAGTATTTTAAGCAATAATGATAAGTATTATCATAATGAACGAGCTTTTATCGATTCAGGTTCGTCCCTTAACATTCTTAAATACACACACTTTAACGATTTAGAAGGTAGTTTTGATTTAATTTCCAAAGACATTAAACTTAATTTAGAAAGTATTACCCAGGGTGTAATACAGGTGTACGGAATCACCACACTTACATTAGAAATAGCTAATAGATCATGTCAGTTCAAATTTGTAATTGTAGGAGATAACTGTGATTTCGAAGGTAATCTCATTTTAGGCTGTGATATACTGTCACAGACCCCACTAATATTCGATTTTAAGGATAGAAAGTGCTATTTCAAAGAGGAAGGTGGCACAGGTTTAAAAGTAGATGTGAACAACCCAATACCGTTAATGGTAGACAAAAAGGTAAAACTATCCGCGAAAATGGTGGACAAGGAATGTTCCAACCAACGATCGAACGTAATCTGCGAAAATAAGACATCAGGAACAACGGGGAATCGCTGGCAGCAACGGAGGAGGAATATAAGACGTCGTAGACCGAATAAGAGATCGGGCCGATGCCATAGTAATTATAACTATGCCCGTGCAGACCCATGGCGACGACAACCGAATCCTGTATGGCAGAGAGGCAGAAGATTTAATCGATATAATAATAGAAAGAACTGGCAGAGAAATAATAGAAAGCGCAGAAATAGGCGCAGAAATAGGCGCAGAAATAAAGGCTGGTACCAAAATAATAATAGGTACTCAAGAAACAGCCAAGATGATGCCGAAGACTGGTACGAGGATACCAGTAGAGAAAGATATAAAAGACCACCTCAGACTCGCATGGATGATGTCTTTGAAGGTGACTTGTATTGTTATAAAGTCTCAAGAACTCCGGATCTACCTGTAATCCGTGAGGAAGAAGAGTCAGACATCTTTGAAGAGGACTCTGAAAGCGATGTCCAGAGTGGCGACAACCACACTAGTATGGAGTACGCACTTGAATCGGCAAATATGATACAGCGCACTGGCAAATATACAGATGAAGACTCATACACATCCCTTGATGAGAATGAGCATAATGGTCAATCATCTGATTCCGATTTAGAAAATAATTATGGTGAGAATGAGCACAGCACTCACATGTTAGATTATGAGGATTTTATTCCTCATCCATCTGATCAAACGATACATTTCGATCATGATGAAGAGAATTATGAATATAATTCTGAAGTAAGTGATCAGCACGGTTATGATCAGAGCTCTGACCGTTGCAATAGTATTAAAAGGAATTTTGCCAGAAACCCCAACCATAGTTGGAAGAGAAAGTATTGGAGTAATCATAGAAGAGATTTTGAAAATAAGATATTGGTTGATGGTGACGACACAGTACGGTACCGCACCGCACCATCCAATGCTCAACGATACACACCGAACTCTCCTAGATATTCAAAGTGGTATAAGGATACTGAGGAAGGCGCCCCAAGGTATCCAAAATATGCCAAAACGAATGGAAAGAGAACCAGGAATGGTAAAGGGGCTAGAAGATGGAAGAGTGACGCAACCCGCACTGAAAACTCAGCCATTCAACACAATCAAGATGTGGAATGCTTTCAAACAAGCAATCTGCACCCGCTAAGAGGCCAGTATGGCGGTACAAGGTCTGAAACTCAAATCACACAGCCTGTGTGTACGTCAATGGTACGTAAGACGTTTAATACCATAACACCAAACAGAGGTGAACTTAAGTGGAACCAAACTAGTATTGATACAGATGTGAACTTGGAATTGATCAGCCAACAAGCATCAATTTCAACTACAAGTAAGAGAAACTTAGGAAATCGCCTCAAGTCACATCATAAGCATAGAAAGAAAAGATGTACAAATGAACATACTTTGTGGAATGTCAGTAAGGAAGAGAGAGATAATTGGGTCCCAGAAGCTGACGATGATTGTCCGTCATCGCCTTCGACGGGAAAGAGCTTAAAGACCTCAACAGAAGTGACTGTAGCCCATAACTCTCGAGTTCAAAGTGACACGAAGCAATTTATGTCAACAGCAGATAAAGAAAGAATAAAAGAAAAGTTGTTGGTAATAAATAATAATGGTAAAAACTTAGATAAATACACACCTGAAATAAATGCAGAACCTGATCTATATGAAGACACAGATACAATGTGTATAGTTAAACTTAATAATAATAAAAGAATTTTACCTAAATTTAAATACATTTTAGAAGCTAAAATTGAAGATGAAAATGCGCAACATTTGCCTGATAACAGCATGGTAATTACAGTACCAACTGATGCCTTTAGAGGTAGCGCAGCCATCTTTATACGGAGTACTTTATCAAATGTAAAGGAAGGAAATATAATTATAGAGCTGATTAATTTAGGGAGCCGCCCTATTGAAATAATAAAGGGTGAAGCCATAACAACAGCCTATCCAGTCTTGAGAAGAAATCGTACAGAAATTGAAAGAGTCAACGCCACACGCAATACCATGATGAAACAAATACATGCACAAACCATGCAAGAGTCCAGAAAAGATTACAAAAAAAGGAAGATACCCACAATAACTGAAGGGTTATCAGAGAAAGAATTATATATGACATACAAGGAGATACTAACGAAGGATGAAGAAAAGTATAGAGTGTTACAACGACCTGAGGAACTTGAAAATATTATTGATTTTCTCATGAAAAACAGAGACGTTGTGGGACTGGCAGATGATCCCATAGGGCAGTTCCCCAACTATCAATTTAAACTAGAACTAGATGAAAAATGCCCAAAGGTCCTATTCACTCCGCAGTATCAGCAACCTAGATCTTTTGTGAAAGATATTAATAACTGGACAGAGGACCAGTTGAGGAAGAACCTGATTGAACCATCAGTGTCTCCCCACAGTAGTCCATTACTAGTAATACCGAAGAAGTCTGGAAGTCGCCCCAGGATTTGTGTCGACTATAGGAAGATAAATAAATGGTCTGTAGGAGACAGCTTCCCTATTCCATTCATTCAGGACACTGTGAACTCACTAGGACGAGCTAGTATATTTAGCTGTGTAGACGTTCTCGACGGGTTCTACCAGATAGCATTGAGCGAAGAGAGTAGACCCTTACTAGCATTTAGAACACAGAGAGGATGCTATCAGCCACGCGTCCTGCCAATGGGTTTGAAACAATCCCCCGCTGTCTTCAGTAGGGTGATGAGTTTGGTATTAAGTGGATTGCTAGGCATAGATTGTTTATCATACATTGACGATATAATAATATACTCTCAAGATGTACCTTCTCATTACAATAGCCTATCAAGAGTTTTCGAAGCACTGAGGAAATGCAACTTCAAAGTTAAATTGGAAAAATGCCAATTTTTCAAGAAGGAAATAGTATTTTTAGGATACTTGATTTCAGGTCAAGGGGTCACTGTAGACCCTGAGAAGCTAAAAACTTTATCGAAAATAAGGACACCTACTAGCGTCCCAGAAGTACGTTCAGTTTTAGGTTTCTTTGGATTTTTCAGAACGCTTCTACCGACTTTTTCAAGTACTGCTGAACCTCTGACCAAACTACTTAAGAAAAAGCAAGAATTTGTTTGGGGAGAGGAACAAGAAAGATCATTGAATAAACTGAAAGATTTATTGCTAGCAAGATCAATCGTACAATATCCAGATTTTAACAAAGAATTTGTTGTTGTGACCGACGCATCCATACACGGTTTAGGTGCAGTATTATTACAAGAGAATGATAAAGGAGAAGAATTACCTTTAGCTTTTGCAAGCAGAACTTTGTCAAAAGCGGAAAAGAATTACGCCCCTACGGAGATGGAATGTTTGGGAATCATCTTTGCGTTGAGGAAGTTTAAGAACTTAATATATGGATACAAGATAAAAGTAAAAACTGATCATTCAGCAGCAGTAGCAATATTCACTAAGAAAGATTATCCAACGGCTAGATTAGCTAGATGGTCTTTAACAGTATCAGATTTCAATCCAACCTTTGAACATATAAAAGGTACGAAGAACTCAGTTGCAGATTTTTTGTCCAGATACATCCCGGACACAGGTGAAATAGATGATGAAGAAATAAGAGCCGAAGAAACGAGACAAGAAAAACTCAATATGATAGAGCACCATCCTAAAGAAAATAATAGTTTTAAAATAAAGAAAATTAAGAACTCCAATAACAATAATAAAGAAACAGATAAAGGTAAGTTTAATAATAACACTAAAGACATAGATAAAACAGATGAAATTTTAACATTAGATACCGCAACGATTTCAAGAGAACAAAGAAAGGCAGTCGAAATGAAGGTAGAATATGAAGAGCTACAAAAGGGTAAAAGAATAAAAGGTTTAAAATTCTTTAAAGATATGATTTATATAAAGATAAAAGAAAACTATAAGATATGGTTACCCAAATCTTTGATAGATATAGCCATTGATATGACTCACTCAATACAAGGTCATAGTGGGTCAGAAAGAACTCTAGAAAAACTAAGGAGGAGATATCATTTTCAAAATATTAGAAAAGTAGTGGAAGAATTTTGCAAAAGCTGTCACACGTGTCAAGAAGCGAAAGGATCTAAGCCTAAGAAGGCAATCATAAAAACATATCCTTTAGCAGAGCAACCATTCCAAAAGATTGCTATGGACATTATGGGTCCATTAACAGTTTCATCAAAAGGAAATAAATATATACTCGTCTTCAAGGATCAATTAACAAGATATGTAGAATTAGCAGCATTGAGATCGAGAGATAGTGATAAGATTGTAGATGTTTTTATTGATAGGATAGTAGTATGCCACACAGTACCTGATACAGTAATCTCTGACAATGCATTAGAATTTGTAGGAAAACTCATGAAAGGTATATGCAGAAAGTTTAAGATTAAAAAGGTAGAAATAAGTAGCTACCACGCCAATAGCAATGGTCTTGTCGAAACTACAAACGCAAATATAGCGAACTTTCTGAGATGTTACGTCAAAGATAATCAGCGAGATTGGGACCAATATTTACCTTTGGCCCAAGCAGCTATAAATAACACATACAACAGTAGCATTAAAACAGATCCCCATTTTTTACTCTATGGTTACACGAAGCGTATGCCATCAGACATACCAACCGAAACCTTAATAAAATCTAAAGATCCTAAACCTATAAAGGAGGATGAAAAGATAGAAAATTTGTATGAAAGAATTAAGGAAATAAGAAGACAAGCCAGAGTAACATTAGAAAAAGAAGTTAAAAGATACTCGACTCAGAACAGCAAAACGGCAAAAGATAGACCGATAAAGATAGGAGATTTGGTGTACACTCAGAGAATCAAACCACCGCACCTATCACCTAAACTGTTCCGAAAATGGAGAGGTCCATTTCGTATCGAAGCTTACGGGAATGAATTTGAAACAAGTAATACCTATATTTTAAGAGATCCTACAACAGGCAAGATATATAGAGTAAATGTAGATAACTTTAAAGTAGCTAGAACACGAGGAAGAGATGAGAAATTTAATAAAGAAACCGATATAAATATATCCTCAGACACAAGACAGAAAATTAATGTTAACTTACGAAAGAAGAAACAAAATAAATATAATAAGTATGGAAAACATGAAGATGACGATGATGAAAGTGAAACTAGAGTAATTTATCTGAGAACACCTAAAACCAATAGAAATACAATGGAGGAATCACAATTTAACGTGGAAGAAGAAGCACCTGAGGCTGTAGATGAAGATGTAGAACCAGTAGCAGAATCAGCACAAGAAAGTGAAATGAAACAAGCTACATTAGAACCAGAAGAACCAATATTTGTAAGAACAGAAGAAATGTTCGGTGATGAAGAACAAGCAATAGCATTACCAGTATCACAACCGGTAGATGAACCTATTCGAAGAACTAGAGGTAAAGAAAAAGATTTGTCATATAGACCAAAACATCAATATACGATGATAGAAAGATCACCTGTTCAGACGAGACAGTCAACATCTCGAACCGAAAGAATGGATCATACAGCACCAGAATTGCCAGAAAAACCACCAGATTTACCTCCAAGAAGATCATCAGATCTACCTCCAGATATACCTCCAAGAAAACAGCCAGATGTACCTGCGAAGAAAGTCAGATTCAAGAATATAAGAAGAGTCACATTTAGTGGTAAAGATAGTAAAAGCTAGTTCATTACTATCTCTATTGCTAAAAGTGAAAAGAAAAGAAACTTTAAAAGAAAGATGTCGAATTTTTATTTGTATGTACATATTGATTATTATATGTGTAATAATATATTTTACAATAAAAATATTTTTTTTATTCTTTTTATACTAATAACCTTTGACTTTAAGTTCATACTACGGGTATTTTATTAAACATAAAGGTACCTGAATTTTATAATTTTATTCATTTTATTTAATTTTAAGTATGTTTCAACAAAATAGGTCTAACCAATAGTTTAAGATTTTATATTTTTTTTTGCTTGTAACTAAAATCATTTCTAGCATAGATGGAAGTCGATAACTTTACAACGCCAAGAAGATTGTCGGATCTTGCCGCTATCAAAGTTGGAGTATTGACAATTGTCACCAACAGTTCTAAGACAACTCTAAGACGAAACTTGGAACGCGAATGGCGTCAGGAAAAGGCATCAAGAGAAATCTATGAAACAGAATTTGATACAATGCACAGAATACTTACTAGGAAACAAACAGTGATATCTAAACAGGTCAGTTCCTTATTACCAATTCCTATAATATTACAAGAACTTGTCCAATTTTGGATAAAGATATTGATAACGAAACTAATTGATTGGGTTACTACCCGAGTCCAATATCGTATTCCAATGGAAATAGGTGACGTAGTAGATATGTTTGGTCACGATTGTTTTGATCATCTAGGAATGATTAAAGATAGTGAAGTATTCACTAGAATTAAAGAACATTTAAGAAATAACAATGAAGATTTCGCAAGAGTACAAGTATATTTAGATGATTATGTACCAGGAGAATACAACGGACATAATAGCAGATTTTTACTAGAAGATTGTTTGTCAAATGGTAACGAGAATAAACTTAGCAAGATAGTTCAAGAACTGAATGATATTCAAGAATGGGAAGAGTTGGAAATCATTGCACAAGCCATAATGAGGAAGAACAGAAACATAATTAGATCCATTAGACCAATTTATACTAACACTAAGACCATATACGAAATCTCTAACATGCTAACTAAAGCTGATAGACAAAGAAATGTATTATATTCATTAAGAAATGGTGATGAAATGACAGCACATTTGTCAATTTTGCTCGAATATCCATTTCAAAGCTTATTTTGCACAGAATGTGCGCATATAGTGAGAAAACTAGTTTATCTAGGAGGTTTTAGTGATATTTTAGAGGTAATTTTAGAGAAAATAACTTTAGAAGAAAGTTATCCTGTTAATTATAGAGAACTTTTAACAAAATTTTGGAATAACATAGATTCAGTAACACGACGAAGTATGGGAAAAAGAATATCCCCAAGAATTTTATATAAATTATTAAAGCTTAGAAGCATTCATTCAAAAGAAGGTATAGAACATACAATGATCAAAGAGATAGTAAATGGAGCAGATTTCATCAACAACAGAGAATTGTTCATGACAATGTGTATTCAAGCATGGACCATCGACGTGTTTGACATACCAATAAAGCTAACACATTATATGAGTGAAATAGATGTTTTGAAACTGAAATATGAACTGTTACCTTCATCATATGCAAACACCAGAGATCTAATAGGAATATGGCTACGACAATACAAAAGGAACAACATTAAAACAATATTCAAGTTCTTAGGCGAACAACTAGTAGGAAAAACAATTTCTTATAGCTACAGATCACAATATTTTTTAAATACTTTACCAGTAAGATGGAACTTAACATGGCAAGGCAGAGAATATACTGCTACCACTAGATTGTCACACACTGAAAGTTTCTCAATAAGAGGAAGACTTTAATCTTACAATTGATTGATTAGAAGATAACACTAATTGATTTTATTTTTTTTGAGATTTTTTATATACTAATCTGAGTTTTTTGAAATTTTTGAATACCTAACCAAAGAATTTTAGGAGTAATCTTGATTAATATTTAACTAGTATTTAACTGATGTTTATAATTAATATATTTAATAAGTGTTTACTTAATATTAATTTTACTTTAAAATAGTTATATATATATATATATATATATATATATATATATATATATATATATATATATATATATATATATATATATATATATATATATATATATATATATATAATATATATCCCATATATAATTTTTGTTTGACCAAAGTTAATAAAATATTAGTATCAAATCCCTAAGATTTTTTGAAATTTTTACGATTTTTCATTTTCTATTTTTTTTTCATATACGATTCTATATGACTCTTTTAACAGTAAATACATAGTACTTATTCTATATCATTTACTTTTACATGGTAATCGACATTACATTTGTTCAAACACTTACAATTTTCTTTTGAACTTTTAACATTTTTTAACATTTTAATTTTTTTTTACATTACAACTTAACTGTAACATTTCCAAACCATCATATTCTAAAATCTACTCACAGTTAACATACTTTTAGATTTTTTTTGAATTGCCATACTGCCGAATATATTATCTTTACAGTTACTGGCAATTGAAATTATTGGGATAATACTGAGAGATACAACTGAAAATGAGACGCAAAGGAAGACCATGCAAACGATTATCGAATGAAGAATTCATGATGATTTTGCATCAAATGCATCAGATGTTTCAGTACTCAGTATCGATCAACATACTGAGCGATCAACCAATTCATGGAATTGTACAATACATACCAGCATTGAAGGTTTAATAACACCATGTATTAACTGAAATAGTATTTAATTAATTATTAACTCATTTTACATAGCTTACTAGTTTAAACTTAGAAATTTTTAATTTTTCAAAAAATTTTTTTTTGAATTTTACTTACTTACTTTGCAAATTTTAAATTTTAAAATTTTTAAAGGGGGGGCATCTCCGATTGCTTAATTGTATAAAAACCCAACAGGATATGGGAAATATATAAAACAATTAAAATAATAATTAAATAATATTTGTAATTATTTGGAAAAACACAGATTATGTAATACCATTTTATTTAATAATATTCTCACGATAAGAAGAATTTTCACACGGTTTTTCCCAAGGGTTTTTCCCACTTGCGCAATAGTATTTTCATATTATATTTTTCTTTTGCATTAAAAGTTGAAATTTCGTAACATTGTACAGGATGCCCATCCTGTTGCTAAATCAAAATTAAGATTTCGATAAACATCTAATGGGTATAAAAGGAAGGGATCAGGAGCTAGAGCTCATTATGCCGACAACCTCAACTACTATACA
>JABUQX010088358.1:0-2500 GCA_015478945.1 Trachelipus rathkii
CCAAATATATATATATTATATAATATATAAATATATATATATTATATATATTAAATATATAATATATACTAATATATACATATAAATATATATATATAATATATATATATATAATATATATAGTATATTATATAATATATATATATATATATAATATTATATATATATTAGGGAATTACCGATACCAGAAAAGAGGCGAACCGATACCGATACCTGATACTCTATTTTTCTTAGGTGCCAATACCGATACGATACCAGATACGATACTTTTAATTATATAATAAATTACACAGTAATAAGATTAGGAACATTTGTGCACTGCTAGCCAACTCAAGATTGCATTCCCTGTACAAACCAATACTTAGTCATTTATACTTCATATTTGGTTGTGGCCCAAGTAATATTAAATATTTTTATAATTAAAAATAGTACCTTTAAGGAATAATAATTGCAATATAATATTAATAACTTTTTTATGTTTTGTGTTTTTATTTAAAAAATATTCCCATTTCCATTTTTTCAAGTTAAGTATTAACAAAGTTTAGCTACTGTTTTAATGTTTTATACAATTTACAAGATCAAGAAGATTCTTTAACTAGCTACAATATAAAGAATAAAAAATAATGAAGAAGAGACCTCAATTAATTAGCAGAAAACGTTAAAATAAAAAAACGCTATTTACCTCAAACATGAAATGAATGAAGTGGGTTTTATGAAATAATATTCCATGCAGCTATAGACAATTCAACAAACTCAACGACTTGTTGATGCACACTAAGCTTTCACTAGTATATGGCGAGAGACTGTTCCTTTTGGACGGTGTTTCATATCCTACCTACAGCTTAAATACGCTCTCTCTCTCTCTGAAGGGAGGTGCTGATAATTATTTGCCCGCAAGCACGATAATTATGAAAACCTTGGCCCATTTTCATGCCACCGCATGAATGGATTCTCTTCTGTAGCAGCATCTCCATGTTTCGTTGAGCTTCATCTCCTCTTTCACAGGGACTGCAATTTTGAATTATCTTTGCTCCTTGGATGACTGTCTCTTCAGTTTTACGATTGAGGTTCCCGGTGTGTTCTTTAAAGATTGGATGGTACGTAAATGCAATTGCAAACATCGACTTATGATAGTCTAACATAGACAATATCATCATCTTCAGTAGGTTTATTTTGCTGAAAAGCCACCAATCGTCACTATCAGTGCTGTTGCCAGGGGTTGCAGATAAGCCGGCTTCCACTTCTCTGTCTTTTTTTTTTTTTTATCAAGCGAGCAAGCTCCTCGGTTATGCTATTTTTAATGCTTCTAGAAGTGGTTCACCGTCGGACGGTTGCATTATTGTGGGGTTTAGCAGGCCTTAAAGGATCCTTTATTAGAACCTTTCTAAATTATTATTTTTTACAGTTTGTCAACCGCCGCTCACCGACCATAATCCCATTCAATCAGTGTTCTTTGAAACGCCCCAAAAATCCATCTAACGCAAAATACGCAGATGAGCACGGACGCAGGCTTTAAAGTAGGGGAAATTATTGAGTTAGGAGGAAAACACACTTGAATGGAAGGAATTCCACAAGAACAGAGGTGGCAGGAAAGAAAGAGCACCGCAGCGAACCAGTCTAGAGTTACTAACATATCAACAAAAAACTCATGTGCTGACACAACACCCCTTGTGCTACGAGGGAACGTCGTATAAGGTGTGGTACGCGAATGGATAGTTCCCTCGCAGCACTTGCCTCTACATACCTAAATAGAAAAGGGATAAAGCAACCAACTATCTCGCCGCAAATATAAAAGGGTCAAGGAACCTAGAAACGATACAGACAGTTTATAAGTCTTTTGGCCTTTGACTCGACCCTATCAAAAGCCGGATGAAACCAGAGTCCCCGCCCCCACAGATATGAGAGCACTCTATACAAGGGCGTATGAGACCCTTTATATAGGTGGAGTAACTGAGAAGAGGAAAAAAAGTCTCACACTCTAAACAGAACTCCAGTTCTTTGAGGCCGCCCTAGCAACCACTGTGAATTGAGGTTTTCAAAAAACATTTTTTTGTTTATGTTTTAGGCCAAGGATTTTGTATATTGTCAACAGGAGAGACCGAGAGAACCGTGAAAGAAGTTAAAGAAAGTAATGAATGAGGAGAGAGAGAGAGAGATTTGTATATGTTTGAGATTTTTAAAGAATTAAATTTCACAAGCTTTGAGACGACCCAACCCTGAATTTCTATCCAGATCAGCGAGAAAATAAGGAATCGAAAAATTTAAGACGAGAGGGCAATTCTAGAAGGTAAAAGAGAGACAGAATTGAATGAGTTGAAGAATGAAGAGTCAAGTCATCGACATATGTGGATAGAGTTAGATGTGCAGGTTGAGAAGATCATTAATGAAAACCAGGAATAAAGTAGGAGATAAAACAGAAACCCTGAGGAACACCACTATTGACAGAAAAAGGAAGAAGTCGCCCACATCAACAACATCCAACATTGAGCGATTTGAAAAA
>JABUQX010088358.1:7500-28490 GCA_015478945.1 Trachelipus rathkii
CAAAAGGAGGGGGCAAAAAAAATAAACAAATAAATAAATAAATATGCACATGTATATTAACATTAAGTGAATTGCAAAAGTGTTAAGAGGGAAAAACCTCTTATTATTTACTTAAATTTAAGTTTATATTAAAATTTTCTTTACAGTTCAACAGTTGAACATACTGAATCATTCCACAGTAGCCGCATGTAGTTGTGGATTCGTTGATGGGGCATTACCTATTGACCTGACTTATTAACTAAATCATCCATGTTCTTAGAATTCACATTTTTTTTATGGTTGGCAACGAGTTGGTGGTGATTTGGTGCTGCGGGTTGCAAATATATATATACATAGCGTCAGGCTGGGTGACCGGGCCCGCCTCTTTAGGAGGGGTGATTCGGTCACTCGAAATAAAATGAAAAAAATAATAATAATAATAAAAAAAATTTCGCTCATTTAATAGCCACGCGGTAGTACTACAAGTTTTATTTAGGTCATCTTTAATTCTAGAAAGTTTTTATATTTTTAAAAAATGTTATAAATTAGGGTACAAAATGCCCTTCAATAGAATTTCACTTTTGAAAAATGTGAGTTTTTTTAACTTTGTTATAATAATAAATTGTGGATGGATTTTAATTATTTTTTCAGTGGATACACTCGAGTGTTAGCTTTAAACTGGCAAAGTAAATTTTTGATTGCAAACAGTATTAGTGGCAAATCACGGGGCCCTAACTTAGGTCTGATTCACCCCGCCCGTAAAATTTGATGGAGGGGTGACTCGGACCCCATGTTTTTCGTATTTTACGAAATTGAAATTGAAATTTTATTACGTATAAATTAATTAAAATATTTGGATTGTTACTTATAATTAAGTAAAAATAAAAAATAAAAAATGTGAAATTTATATAAAAATTACGAATTCAAAAAGTGTCAAAATTTTCGAGCGGAGAGGGGTGAATCGTCGGGACCACCTTTTTTTATTTATATTTTATGTATATTTGACATTTTTATTACTTATTAGAATTTAATGAATAATTATTAGTATTAAGCTAAAATTAAAATATAAAATTGAAAATTTATATGTAAGAGGAATTTAAACAGATGGTCCGATTCACCCCTCCAAGGTCGGGGTGACTGAGCGTTATTTCAAACTTTAATAAAACTATGATTTATTATTGGAATTACATTATTATTTTTTTTGTGTGTTATTGACCGGACTATAGGGCCTTTATTTTCAAAAAAAAAAAATTTTCCAAAAAGTGCATTAGGGGAGAGTCGGGAGACGAAGTTATACCTGGTCAAGTACCCCGCCCGCACGCTATATATATATAATTAAGAGGGTTTCGAAATTATTCTTTTCTCCCCATCTCTTTCCAGTAAAAAAGAAAAAATGAAAATATATATAAAAGAATAAAACCAAAAACAAACCAAAGTTAAATTCATAAAAGAAACAAAAGCACAAGAAATAATAAACATAAACGAAGAAATTTCAATAAACAAAGGAAGGAAGATTGAAGACGAGAAAAGAAAACTCTCTACCCTTATAAAAGGGTAAGAGTAAAGAAATGTTATATGGAAGAAATGAAACTTCTTGATGATATAATGCAAATTGTTATTGATGAGATAAACTAAGGTATGATGGTTATTAAATCCAAATTTTTATTGACAGGAACGGGTTGAGGAACCAATTAAGAATAAGAATCTTCGTCGCCAGAAATTTCTGCAGACTTCCTTTGGTTTATCAACCAGGACCTAAAATTTTCTCAACATCAAGCCGAAGTAACGGACTAGTCGTTCTTCGCAAAGTAAAAGTCCAACAACATCTGTCATGGCATCCATTAAGGTAACCCAATAAATAAATTGTGGTTTTCCGTTAAAAGTACAAAGTACATTGTTGCCTTGATAAGTAATTATAATTATTATTATTATTATTATAATTATTATTATTATTATTATTATTATTATTATTATTATTATTATTATTATTATTATTATAATTATTATTATTATTATTATTATTATTATTATTATTATTATTATTATTATTATTATTATTATTATTCTTATTACTACTATTTTTGGTTTCTTGCTACCATACCAAAGTCTATAACAAAAGGATACTGACACAAAGGTACCCGCCAGTCCAGATCAAAGTTACCTCATCTTTTCATCTTTCACCCTCATTCTTCATTTCTATCCCCCCCCTCTTTCTTTTTCATTTTCATCCATCACTCATATCCCCGAGAAAAGGAATATAAATGCAAGCAAGGAATATAAATGCAAGCAAATTTTTCCTTTTATAACATTTATATATATATATATTATCTTTATCGTTCATTTATTCTTTATAAATCATTATTTTTTTATATATTTGTGGATATATATATGTATACATATATATATTCGGGGAAATCCCATAATAATAAATAGATAGGGTTGTAAAAAGAAAAGACTGGGTAAACTTAATAAACAAATTTTTTATCATAAATGTTTTTGAGTATCATTAGCCCGTTGGTGGTCGTCCGAGTAAGTTGAAAATAACAAAGGTGTTTGGCCATTCGGTGAGTAACGATCAATCCTCATGCTACTATTTAAAATTGACTATATCTGTAATACTGACATTTTGATATCAGAAGTCTTGTAGAGAACCAATATTTTAGCGCTTGTATTTTTATAGGAATTAGTGCAAGGAGTGGACGTTGAAGGAAAGTAAAGATAGAAAGAAAGCGGAAAGACCAACTTTCAAGTAATAAAAAAAAAACACACAAACGGGCCGAACCAGAAGCGAAGTAAAGAGAGGAGAGTAACTATTCAGGAATATTTAGACAAGAAAGAAATATACAATCATTAACGGAATCAGGTAAAGAAAGAGCAGAGTACTTAGCAGAGCAACGATAAAAACGAAATTTCCACTGCGCATTTCAATTACATATATTCATCTTTATTTCCCACAGCACAAGGAAGATCGCGCAGACTTCGAGGAGCGACATCGGTTCCCAGGGCTGGGCTCTTCCAGAAGATTGCAGAACTACACCCCAATTGAAGGCTGGTGAGTAAAGCAATTTGTCTATTGTGGTGGGAACGAAAACCTACCACATAAAGTGGTAGCAGAGCGTAGTTGTTGTTCTGCTGAGGAGAAGACTAGCTCTGCCGCTGAGTGTAGATAAAAGCTCAGCCGCCACTGTCATCAACAACAGACGTCAGCATGACGACGGACGGTATGAATGATTTGGTGGATGGAGACAAGTCAGGGAAGACTGAAGGAGGATATACTCCATCGAATGATGATGTTCAACCACCCAACCGAAATGAGAACCAAAATAGTCAGAATGGAGTCCCGGGTCCTGCAATGGTAACAGTGGATTCTAAATTCCTGCAGGACATTCTCAAACAGAATAGCGAAATGATGGATAAAATGACCACGTTGATGGCCTCAATGGGGGTCGACAGAAAGCCAAAGAAAGTGATACCACCAGGGAAGTTTAGATTGGAGACAGGTGAGACCATGGTCCAATTCCTTGATAGATTCGAACATTACTGTGAGACACAGTATCCTGGATCAGCAGAGGGTATGGTTGCGTTGTTGGGGAGTCATCTTCAGGGCTCTGCCTTGGAAGCTTATAACGTGGTGGCATCAACATCGGCCGAATATGGATTAGTAAAATCCCAACTCTTGCAGTGGTTCAGGGAACAATTGAAGAAGAAGACCAACACTGAGCCCGCTGAGTTTAATAAAGCTAAAATGCAAGATGGTGAAGATGTTCCACTCTTTGCTTTGCGATTGTTGGGGTTGGCACAAAGAGCGTTTCCTGGAAATGAAGTAAGGAAAATGCCTATCGTCAGAGAAAAGTTAATGGATAGCGTGCCAGAGACTGTTAAGATCAGGGTTGAAGACTCGTTGATGGGAGTAGAAATTACTCAGGGTTTTCGGATTCCCTGGGAACAATTGGTGATTATGGTTGATAAAGTCTATAGGGGACAAGCCAGGAAAGAAAATCAGGTAATAGAAGTTGTGGACTTAACAAAGTCTTTACAAATGTCTGCCATCCCATCGCAAATGCAACAAGTGCCCCACACGTATGGTAACTATGAAGGAATGTGCTGTTGTAAAAGAACCCAAATGCAATCGTCGCCCCAGGCTGAGGGATATTCGGGAAGTTACCAGACTGCTGCCGTGGTTCCCAGAGATGTACCTCAAAGAACCACTACTAACAATTATCCACCACCAAGATATGGTCAACAGGCAGGAAACATTCCATCGAGAGAATTTAGAAATGGACAAAGATCAGGTCAAGGCTATCAACAGCGAAACAACAATAATGGTTCATCAGTTCCCATCTGCAGTCATTGCAGAAAGAGGGGTCACACCATGAGTGATTGTTGGACTCGGCCCTTGTGCATGTATTGTGGCAAGAGAGGCCATTTGATTGAGGAATGTTATTTGGAGCAAAACCGGTGTTTGAGATGCAAGGAAGTAGGTCACCAGGTAGGAAATTGCCCAAATAGGGGAGGACAAACTGCGAAACCCCAAATAACGTGTCCCTATTGCCAAGGGGAGCATCTAGGTATGGATTGTAAACAGCGTCCGGGAAACGAAGGGTCTCTGGCATGGAAGACTTCATGTCAGAGGCAACAGCAACAGCAACCACCACAGCCAAAGTAATAACAAATGAAATGGGTTCATGGGGGATCACTATAGAAGAGGAGGATCCTGGAGAGTCACGGAAAAATCCTCACAACCACTATTGTTATCCAGCAACATCGTATCCAGTATCCCCAGTGCCAAGGGCGGAAGATTCCCCAGAATCGACATCAATAGAGCCAGAATCACCAGTGACTGCGACCTGCACCATAGAAAATGACGAGGTAAAACAAATAGAAATATCGGTTAGAGTAGATCAACCTGTTAGATTAGAAACTAATACTGAGAGAAAAGAATCTCTCTGGGGAAAAGTAATAGAGAAAAAGAATGAACAGGATGAGTGGCCACCAGAAACCATCATCAGATATCATATTATAAAAGCTCCAGAGAAGACCCTTATTGTGCAAGTGACGCTCGTGGATCAACCACCAATGGAACCGATTATCGCGTTTGTAGACACCGGAGCGGAGGTAAGTTTGATATCGGCGGGTTGTTTTCATTTATTGGATAAGAAAGTAAGCCCTATTTTTCCCACCGCGTTTAGAGGGGTTACTGGGTTAGGTAATGTTAGGTTTCCCGTGTTAGGAGAAGTTACAATCGCCCTAAGATTGTCCACTAATTATGTCCTGAAGCCGAGTCGCTTTGTTGTGGTCCCAGACCAACTAACTGAGTATGATCTGGTTTTGGGGTACGATATCTTAAAGCAGGAACATCTGTTGCCGGATTTGTACCATAGGGAATTAGTCATCAGGCGTGGAAATTATGTACAAACCGTAGCAGTGGACATGAGACAGGGATTGCCCAGGGAAGAAACCTGTGCATTAGTTGAGGCGGTAAATTTAGAGCCAAAAAGGTGTATGATAGTAGAAGTGGAAAGAAAAGGAAATAGACTAATGAAGCAACCTGTCATGGTGGAAGCAGGGCGAGGATTGCCCAAAACGATAAAATTGGAACATATGTTAATGGATTTTTCTGGTGACAGAGCTTTGATAATTTTGCGAAATGATAGTGACCAAATACGGCGATTAAAGAAAGGATCTATTGTAGGTAGGTTGGAAGAAGTTACAGTGGAGGATCCCACTGTCAATGTAGTAGAGTTGGATGAGCAGAGTCCTAACGAATATATGGAATGGAATCCTGAGAATTTGAGCAAAGCATTTAGGTTAGATGAGGCAGAAATAACAACGGAACAAAGAGAACAGGTAATTAGGTTATTAGAACGGTATCCTTCTGTCTCGAGTTTAGGAGATTCTGATGTGGGCTGCACCAATGTTATCAAACATAAAATCGAAACATTGGCTGAGGATCCGGTGCAAGTGCCAGTCAGACGGTTACAAGGCCCTATGCTCAGAGAAATCGAGGCAGATTGTAAAAAACTAGAGGACGAAGGAATCATCCAAAGGAGCAAATCCCCATATTCAGCCCCAGTAGTTCCAATCAGAAAGAAAGATGGGTCGATCAGACTATGTATTGATTATCGGGAATTAAATAAAATCACAAAGGGAGATAGCTTTCCTATCCCAAATCTGATCGACATGTTGTTCAGTCTCAAGGGTATGAAGTTCTTTACAACGATAGACTTAATAAAAGGATATTATCAGGTTGAGATGGAAGAGACCAGCATTGAGAAGACTGCTTTTACGACTCCCTTGTCACATTGGGAGTTCTTGCGAATGCCGTTTGGGGTGAAAAACGGCCCTGCAACGTTTCAGCGCGGGATGAGATATGCATTAGCACATATACCTTGGAATGAGTGCATGGTATATTTGGATGATGTCCTGATTGTAAGTGAAACATTCGAAGAGCATCTGGAAATATTGGAAAAGGTTCTATCTGCTTTTGAAGAAACTGGCTTTAAAATCAAACCGGCCAAGACTTTCCTCCTCCGACAAGAAGTACAATACCTAGGACACCGAGTATCAGAACATGGAATGGTTCCGTTAGAAAATAATTTACAAGGTATTATGCAATTTCCCGTACCGACCACCGTTCGTAAATTGAGGCAATTTCTGGGAATGGTCAACTTCTATAGGCGCCATATTGCGCACTGCTCAGAAATTGCGAAACCCCTTTTTGCATTATTAAGTAACAAGACACTGAAATGGACTGAGCCCTGTCAGAAAGCATTTGAGGCATTAGGAAGCACTTACATCGCCACAGATCCTGTCGTACCCAGATCGTACAGAGAAAGCAGCACCCTTGTTATTATATGTGGATGCCTCTGATGTCGGGGCAGGGGCGTGTCCTCGCCAGACACAAATCTGGTGAAAAACGTCCTAATCCGCTTTTTATTCAACACTTTCAATAAAGCCTGAACAACGCTACAGTAACAACGGAAAAAGAGGTAGCTGCTATACGATGGGCTGTGAGGGCATTAAACCTTTTCCTATATGGAATAAGAGTGGTCATCTTTACTGACGCAATCAGCCACTTTTATATTGTCCAGTATGCCATTGGTAAATGCTCGGGTAGCTCGCACGCTCGAGGAAATTAAACGACAATTGGATCTATGAGCTGCGTTAATTCAGGGAAAGAAAACGTCGTGCTGACGCTTTGTCCAAGATCTCCTGTACGGAGAAACATCCGAAGAGTTGAAACATTGCATAGAACGCCTCCCTGGGGTTTTCAGAATAATTAAGATTCTCGGAGGAGGGAGATTCGCTTTTACAGGCTTTTTCGGTAGGGTTGTTATGGGTCGATGGAAACATCATTTAAAAGTAAGACAGGAAGTCGCAAAAGAGTTGTTGGAAAATACCCAATCTCGGACAGCATGCCGGAGAATCAAGGCAATAACAACCTAACATATAACACCCTTGGTTTACAAGGTACAAAATAAGGCATTACAAATTATACAAAGTACAAAATAATTGTAACAGGGTATGTATGCATGCAAAAGCAACTTTCTTTTGCATAGATACAGAGAAAAGTATTTTTCATCTTTTGTGCCGTGGAGGAGTCCATTACAATCTCCTAGTGGGCCTTCCAATGCAGCCGCTAAATAAAGAGGAAGAAGTGATCAGTGCTAACATGGTAACATCCGAAAAATTTGAGGAAAGGATTTTGTTGGATGAGTCAATGGAGGAGGAAGTTAAAGCTGAGAAAATACCACCATTGGTTGACAAAGTAGTTAGCGTAATAGATGAGGTTATAACCGGTGGGGAGGTAGAGACTGAGATACCAGATGATCCAAAAATTCATCATATAGTAATCGATTCAGATAATATAATCGATCCTTTAGAAATCGAGCATGACGATATTGACAAATTGCAAAAATCTGATTATACGTTGAGACGATTAAAGAATGCCATCGTAAGAAAATTGCCGTTTAATGGTCCATTACAACCATTTGCTCGCGTAAGTAAATATATATTTTTTATAAATGATCGTTTATATAGAGAGTTCTCTACGGGAGAATTCGCTCTCATTGTCCCCAAAACTTATTTAACTGAGGTGGCTATTAAGGCTCATTGGATGTTTGCCCATATTGGGAAGCAAAAATTACATTCTTTGTTAATAAACTGGGTATGGCACCCAAAGATAACTACTATCTGTAATGATATTACCACTACTTGTAACAAGTGTCAAGCGTGTAAAATATCGAATATTCTCTATGTTCCGCCCACTCTAAAAATCGTAACTTCAAGACCATTTGAATTAGTGGCAATGGATTTGATCCAATTTCCCTGTTCAACCAGGGGAAACAATTATGCATTGGTGATGGTGGATCATTTCACGAAGTGGGTGGCTGCTGTTCCCATAAGAAACAAACAGAGTATAAATGTCGCAAATGCATTCCAACACCGAATACTGCCATTTTTGCAAAAGTTCCCGGAGCGGCTTCTTACTGATAACGGTAGGGAATTTATTGGACCTGAGTTCGAGGAGCTCTTAAAGAGACAACAAATAAAACATGTACTAACAACCCCGTATACACCATCTTCTAACGGCGCGGTCGAACGGGTAAATCGCACCCTGAGTCAATATCTGAGAATGTCAGTAAAGAAGTCAAATAAATGGGATGAAGAATTGGCCCAGGTCTTGTTAGTTTATAATCATACAACGCATACGGAAACGAACTTGACTCCTTGTGAAAATATCCTGAAAAAGGCACATGAATTAAGAACTGGACTCCCTTTACCTGTGGAGGAAGAATGCTGGACGGAAAGTCATGTTAGATTCGTTCCGTATGAAGTCCATCAAATGGTAGGTTTAAAGGCTCATCTCCCTGGAAATCTTACGAAAAATAAATTTGATCCTAGGTATCATGGGCCGTATGAAATTGTACAAGTAAATGACAATCATGTCACATATGTGTTACGATCTCCGGAGGATGGAAGGCAATATAAGGCTCATCATAGACAGTTGCGACCATGGAAAATGCCTCCTGAATACTTAACAAATAATCCAGTATTTCAAAGATATGTCAAGGGTAAGGGAGCAGCAGACATAGACGAAAGGGAATTGGAAGAAGTTTTCGGACAGGAGAAAATAGATATGGAATCGTTAGAACCAGTAGAGTTAGAGTGGGAAGATGATGACAGTGATGACGAGGACTCTTTCGAGGGTTTCACCGTTGATGACAGAATATTAAGTGAGGTTAAACAAAGTTTTGTAGGATTAATAAAAGAACAGCAAAGGATTAACTTAGAATTGGAAAAGATAATTGAAAGAGAAAAGGAAAACGGATCACACGGAGATCTGAGTAAAGTAGTAAAATCAGCTGAAGAAGAAGAAGTCAATGAATATTTACAATGGGATGCATCTGATTTGATAGAAGAGGCATTTTATCGTTGGGAGTCATTGCAAGCTCCACCGGAGGATTTTAGGGAATCCTTACCAAATAATAAAGTGTTTGAAGAATGTATTCAGGCATATTCTACCCCAGTAGTGGGGTTGCCTATTTTTGAAGAGGTAGAAACGGAAAATTACTTAAATATAGAACAGGATGGACAGAGAGAAAACTCCTCTCCTGACGATTTGTCATTCGAAGGGTTCGACGGTATTAATGACTTATTTAAAAATAGATTAACTGAATTAGAATCACAAAGAACAGAAAGTGAGCGTCCATATACCCGATCGAGAGGGTTATGTCAAGACTTACCGTTAGTCTTCCCGTACATGATAGAGCGAAAGCGAAAAACAACACAATAATTAAAACTAATAAAAACACGAGGTAAAAATACCAACAAAACACAAACAAAATACACATAAATAATAAAAACAACAAACTAACAATGAATAACAATTTAAATAAAAATAAATGAAAAAAAAAACAATTTAAATAAAAATAATGAAAATAACAACATATATATATAAGTAACAAAAACAACAAAAAATAAATAAAAATAACAAGAAAAAAACAAACATGAAATTAAATCATAATAAAAATAACAAACATAAAAATAATGAAAACAGTAATTCTAAATGGGAATAATAAGAAAATGGGAATGAAATACTTAACAGTAACTAAAACAATTTTTAAATGAAAAAATATATATAATAACAACAACAAAATAATTAAATAAAGAAAAAAATGAATACACAGAACAAAGAAGATAAAAACAAACACACCACAACATCGTACATAAAAAGAAAAAATTACAACAGAATAAATACAAATGATAAAGACACGTAATTGAACAAAATAATAACATATATAACATATATAACACCAAAAAAAAAAAAAAAAAAAAAAACAATAATACATGATGAACAACTAAATAAGGAAAAATGAACAAGAATTTTTGTAAACAATGTAACATACATGGATCATAACAAAAACATCAGACATAAATGAAAAACAATAAAAACAATTATATAAATAACAAATTAGACAAATAACCGGGGATTTCAAATAATTAACTAAATGGGGGGGAAATCAAAGCAAATAAAAAATTTATTAAACTGATTAATATAAATGGGTTTATTCTTTTTTTTTCAGATTTTGGTATTGGGCCATTCGTGGGTGCGGGATCTGAAGACCGCATACACTGAGGACTTATTACCCGGGGCCACAGTAGTTTTTGAGTCATACCCGGGGAAAAAGCTGGCTTGGTTTAGTGATATGGCTCACATGATAGTCAAGCCTGACTATACACATATGATAGTTTTCGCGATAATTCCGGAAGCTTATAACCGGACGCAGTTACCTGTATCGGGGCCATTCAGTCGACCTGAGGGATATTGGGTAGATACGGCTAATTTCAACTTTCAAATCGAGGACTTTGCCCAAAGGTTCTCGAGATTTTCCCAGAAATGTGCTCGTCTCAATCCCCAAATGCAAGTCATTTTGGGGATACCACCATTCCTTGACTTGGTGGAGTATAATAGGCAGTTGGTACTAAAATATCCAAAAAGGGTCCAAGACATATATAACAGGGCACCTGAATATTCAGATCGGGTTCTGCATTTGCAGGCCACCAAAATACATGCCCACATACGGCAGCTGAGAAAATCCACCATCCAATGGCATAATAAGAGTTCTTTTCCTGTTATATATGCTGTTAAGGGATTGCCGGGCCAGAAGCTGAATGTTAAGAATTTTATGGAAAGTAAAGTGTATACCCTGGGAGAGCAGGGGGTTTTAAGAGATGGTTTACATCCGGACCGCGAACTGAGCCGGCAGATATTTATAAAAATGCGAGCTCTGGGGTATTTCGGCGAGGAGTTGAAGTTGGTAGGGGCAGAAACATCTTCCTCAGTTCCGGAACCTGTAGTAGCACCAGTAACACCAGAGATAGCTATCCAAGGGGTAGTCCAAGAGATAGTGGAAGTGGTAGAGGAAATGGTAGTGGTGAGTGAGGTTAGTGGTGAGGAAATGAGCAGTTCACCAGTCCCGGAGCAACCGACCAATGATCCTTCGGAGGTGGGGCCAAGTTCCCACGAACAACAAGTCCAGGACAACTCTGCTATTGTCCCGGAGGTGCCAAGCGAAGTTGTTGTCCCTAGAGTCGGGAGTTATTCTCCGATTCGGTTTGGAGATGTGGATCCGGATATTGTGGATCAAACATCCGCGGTCGTAGTAGAGCGACGTGGTCGTCCCCGTACTAGGAGACCCAGAGAAACTCCGTATCAGCGGCGTCAACGGCTGACATCGAATCAGTCGCAAAGCTCTACATCATCTGTGGCGCTGAGTGTCACAAGATCGGTCCCTTTGGTTGAAACCGTGGATGTTCAGACCGCTTTTAGAGAACGAGTACAGACTAGTCTGGTACAAATCCAAGGTTTCATGATGGCCTACGGGCAGGAGCTGTCGATGGAAGAGGTAAAACGAAGAGTCCGGAATATATGTGATGAGTAGGGACAAGATCCTCCTCATCATGTATTTTAATCCAAGAATGTTTTATTTTTTTTGAATTTTGATTTATGAAATACCTTACAGAAAGGTTGTTAATTTTATACTCCGGAAGGAAGTAACTGATGATTGAAAGAAATTTTATTTTTGATTTTTTTTGATTCCAAATAAGAAAATTTTGAATTTGAGAAAAAGACCAAGGTAAGGATAGATCTTCGAAATGGTGCGTCAACCTTAGTATTGACGGGTGGGGAGGAATAAGATGGGTTTCAAATTATTCTTTTCTCCCCATCTCTTTCCAGTAACGTGAAAAATTGAAATATATATAAAAGAATAAAAACAAAACAAACCAAAGACGTCGTAAAAAGAAACAAAAGCACAAGAAATAATAAACATAAACGAAGAAATTTCAATAAACAAAGGAAGGAAGATTGAAGACGAGAAAAGAAAACTCTCTACCCTTATAAAAGGGTAAGAGTAAAGAAATGTTATATGGAAGAAATGAAACTTCTTGATGATATAATGCAAATTGTTATTGATGAGATAAACTAAGGTATGATGGTTATTAAATCCAAATTTTTATTGACAGGAACGGGTTGAGGAACCAATTAAGAATAAGAATCTTCGTCGCCAGAAATTTCTGCAGACTTCCTTTGGTTTATCAACCAGGACCTAAAATTTTCTCAACATCAAGCCGAAGTAACGGACTAGTCGTTCTTCGCAAAGTAAAAGTCCAACAACATCTGTCATGGCATCCATTAAGGTAACCCAATAAATAAATTGTGGTTTTCCGTTAAAAGTACAAAGTACATTGTTGCCTTGATAAGTAATTATAATTATTATTATATATTATTATTATATTTTATTATTATTAATTATTATTATTATTATAATTATATTATTATAATTAATTATTATTATAATTATTATATTATTATTATTATAATTATATATAATTAATTATTATTATATTATCAGTTATTACTATTCTTGGTGTCCGTTGCTTGGTGTCGTGCTACCATAACAAAGTCTATAACAAAGGATACTGACAAAAAGGTACCCGCCAGTCCAGATCAAAGTTACCTCATCTTTTCATCTTTCACCCTCATTCTTCATTTCTATCCCCCCCTCTTTCTTTTTCATTTTCATCCATCACTCATATCCCCATTTCTAAAGGAATATAAATGCAAGCAAATATTTTGTATAATACCAAATGAGAAAATTTTTCCTTTTATAACATTTATATATATATATATATTATCTTTATCGTTCATTTATTCTTTATAAATCATTATTTTTTTTATATATTTGTGGATATATATATGTATACATATATATATTCGGGGAAATCCCATAATAATAAATAGATAGGGTTGTAAAAAGAAAAGACTGGGTAAACTTAATAAACAAATTTTTTTATCATAAATGTTTTTGAGTATCATTAGCCCGTTGGTGGTCGTCCGAGTAAGTTGAAAATAACAAAGGTGTTTGGCCATTCGGTGAGTAACGATCAATCCTCATGCTACTATTTAAAATTGACTATATCTGTAATACTGACATCTTGATATCAGAAGTCTTGTAGAGAACAAATATTTTAGCGCTTGTATTTTTATAGGAATTAGTGCAAGGAGTGGACGTTGAAGGAAAGTAAAGATAGAAAGAAAGCGGAAAGACCAACTTTCAAGTAATAAAAAAAAAACACACAAACGGGCCGAACCAGAAGCGAAGTAAAGAGAGGAGAGTAACTATTCAGGAATATTTAGACAAGAAAGAAATATACAATCATTAACGGAATCAGGTAAAGAAAGAGCAGAGTACTTAGCAGAGCAACGATAAAAACGAAATTTCCACTGCGCATTTCAATTACATATATTCATCTTTATTTCCCACAGCACAAGGAAGATCGCGCAGACTTCGAGGAGCGACATCGGTTCCCAGGGCTGGGCTCTTCCAGAAGATTGCAGAACTACACCCCAATTGAAGGCTGGTGAGTCAAAGCAAATTTAATCTATTGTGGTGGAACTGAAAAACCTACCACAATATAATATATATATATATT
Organism: Trachelipus rathkii; assembly: GCA_015478945.1. Lineage (NCBI taxonomy): Eukaryota > Metazoa > Arthropoda > Malacostraca > Isopoda > Trachelipodidae > Trachelipus > Trachelipus rathkii. Next base: position 21,478 of record JABUQX010088358.1, read on the forward strand.
TAATATATATATAAATAGTATATATATATATATATAATATATTATATTATATATATATATATATACAGTAATATATAATATATATATATATATCGCTAAGGGTGCCCTTATTAATATTTGAACATTAATTATATCTGAATTTAGATGTATATTTATATGTGTGTTTTTATGTGTGCACAATTAACTTCTCTTATCTTACAAAGTAAATCATCACTTATTATTAATTATTTATATTATTACTAATTTATTATAAACATTTCGCCATTTAGTAATAAAATTTTTAGTGTATAGCTGTCCTTTCTTTCTTTTTAATGTATAGCTGTCCTTTCCCTGTCCTTTCTGGTAAAATCAGAGAATTGATTTGTTTGATAATTGACTTAATAACTTAATGATAATTAATGGTATACTATCAACAAGGTATAGTCTATCATTCCAACATTACAAAAAAAATTTATTTCATAATATGTTTTTCACTTGGATAATTCCTTTTATTTATTTCTTTGCATGATAACCTGACTGTGTGAGTGGTTGTGTTGCAAAGCTTCTTCTTCAATTCCTTCATTTGTTCTTCAACAACCATTATTCAATCTTCATTATTGTCATTGAGGGAGTGTACTTCAAAGTCAAGAGGTTGGATTGTCAATGATGACATCTCTATGGTTTATTGGGTTACACAGCTATTATTTATTTTTGGGGAAAGTTCTTCATCAAAGTAGGTAGTTTATTTTTATTTCTTTATTTTATTTTATTCTATTAATTGTTATGGGTTTTCAGTTTTCATTTCATACAAATTTGTCATCACCAACTCTTTAATATTGTTTTACATTAATCCCCACACAAAAATTTACATTATATATATATATATATATATATATATATATTATATAATATATAATATATATATATATATATATATAATATATATATAATATATATAATATATTAAACCTACGTTTACAGTACCATCAATATAGGTTAGGTCTCAATTTAAGACCAAACTAGTTCAGGTTATAAGTTTTGTTAAGTATTTAAAGAGTAAATCTGTGTATATTTAACAAATCTTATCACAACCTGAACTAGGAGGTAAAACCGAGGCCTAACCTATATGGACTGTTGATGAATAGACCTAAGCCTAACCTAGATGTATATATGCTGCGTAAAGTTGACCTAAGATGGGTTTGACTATATATATTTATATATATATAATATAAATATAATATATAATATATATATATATAATATATATATATATATATATATAATGGGGATTACATTCATCCATACCCCCGGTTAATTATTAAGGTGATAATGTGGTAATTCACAAATAAATTCACAAAGGTATTAAATTGTGAATATCCTATATTTATTTATTAGTTACCTTATTTACCTATTTACTTAATTATGTTCCAATTTAAAATAAAATAATTATGAATATGTATATGTTCTTTTTTCTAGAGCAAAGTATAACTTTAAACCTTAGTTTTCATTTACAAACGAATTAGTTCTTTAAACATTTTAAACATTCGTTTGTCTGTTTTTCCCACTTTTGTATTTACTTTTATATTGGGAAACTTAATTCATTACATTTTGGATTCTAGTTCAGGTTAGTGCTTTTTGTATTACATCTCCTAAATTTTCAATTATTATTGTTATGTGCTGATAATGCTAAATAATGTAAAATGTGTTAAAAAGGAGTAAAAGCAAATTTAAATGTTTATGCAGGTCAAGGGATATTCACCTGCACGTTCAACTTGCATCATTGCACGGATATAGCAAAAACCCCATACAGATTCTAATCAGATAGGGGTAAGCTTCATTAACTTTAATGTATGGTTGCATGGCATGATATTTATATCCCTTCTCCCCTTGAAATGTAAATCATCTTTCATTGTTAAAAATCTTTTTCCTAAATTATAAAGCACTTTTATCCCATAAGTAAAATCTTCTTACCCTAATTAAATATAGGCTCCTAAAGCAAATTCCTTTAACTATTTAAATATTAAATTTACCTTAACTTTGAAACAACTGTGATGGAATCTAATTTAACTTAACTTTAAACCAACTGTGATGGAACCTAATTTATTTTTGCGCTTGGATTATTTTTTGCCTTTCTGGACCAATTTTTGTGCTTGGTTTTACTGCTTTGCTATTGCTAGAACGCAAATTTTATTGCTTGGACGCAATATTTGTTTTGGCCCCTTTTTGCTTTGGCTTTTCTTTTATCTTTGATGGATTATGTCCCCTTGCTTTTGAAAAAAGCCTACTTGAAGTCAAATGATCCCTTTTGACCTGATTCAAACATAGACCATCCACCATCTCATGCAAACCATAATCGTAAACCCGCATTAAATGAAGTACGGGGTTTTCAGATAACAACCACTTAAGATAAGTTGAAGTTGTTATTTTTTATATGAAATTGAGAAATACCTGTTATAGTTATTGGAGAAAATTGTAAAGCCCTACTGGAGTGGAGTTAGTAGGCAACTTTGTAAAAATAGTGACGTATGAATCACATTTGTAATTGCCCCTATATACTTAAACAATCAAACACATATGAGCCAATTTCAATTCCACCTTGCGTAAAATTCGCCTTAATCCGTATTTGTGATAAACCGAGGTGACGCTGCACCTCACTTAATAGGACTTCTGTGTCCATAATTTGTAAATACCCACATAATCGATTTTCTTTCCTATTTCCGGCTCGGTAGAGGGTTTCTCTAAGACCGCAAATAGGATTGGAACGTGTTCTTTACTTTAGTTACATTATTTAATTTACCATATATTTAGTCATTTGCCTTAATAAATATATATTTTTATTCTCTTTCGCTATCCCTTGGTTATAATTTTCTTTGGTGATAAATAAATATTGAAAGTTATTTACAACACATGTATTAAATGTACCGCCATTGGCGTCTTGATAAGCTCCAAAACACATATCCGACTGACCTTTCACACATCCAACATCATCACAAATGTGCACCCTCACGAATAGATAGACTGCGGTGTCCCCGAAGACAATGATGGAACCCCCGACTGGAAAATTCATATTCCTAATGCCTGCCCTCAGAAGAGGATAGAAAAAAGGAGGTGCTACACTCAGTGTTAAAGAAAGATTAAATCAAAATCACCAAGAGGTTAGTTTCCTCTAATTCATTCCCCTTTCTTTCTCCCCTTTTCTTTTATATTGTTTTAATTGGGTAATCATAAAGTTCCAATAATCGATTTTGGACACCTTCGGAGATCAGAATAACTAAGTGCTGCAACTCATTGTTTTTCAACATTATAGTCGTCATAATTCTCTCTTCTTGGACAGCCAATTATCCTGGTCCCGACATCATAGCCAAATGATTTGGCGCGCTGGCCCCCGACAGTGGAAACTGTTGTCTCTTGTTCGCGAAGCGTGCACATTCTCAATCTTAACGATCATCATCGTCTGAACTTTAATTCTGGTTTTCCTAAACCATATTCGCAATCTTTTTAGGAATTGGCTCAAGAGGTGTCGTAACTCCTCTCTTAAAACACATACACTTTATCTTACTCTCCTACTACTACAATGTCCAGAATGCTAAAGTTTCCCCGCTAGTCAGGCAAAATGGGGATCCGGTGGATGGGTGTGGGGGTGTCGTAATAAAATTTTAAAAATCATAAAATGAAACCTATAAACACAGGAGGGTGATGATAAATCACAAACCTCACGCTCACAAAATTTGTGAAGCCCTTATAGAGATAATAACTCCAAAGATGTGGAAAATCCACATACCCCTGAAAGGCCACATGGTTTGGCAAGTCCCTTAAATCCTCATGGAGGCAATACTCCACCCAATGAAGAAGATGTAGAAACCACACCACAGTGGGGTCGACCTCATAAAGCGAGAAACCCCTGTTGCGAAAACCTTTTGAGGCAGGATTGAACCCTCCCCAAACTGAAGAAAGTAAATGGTTCAAACCACACTCACCATACGGCATAGATCCTCACCGTTGGAAATACAGGATGAATATAGTTCAGCTCTGAAAAGGGTGCACAACTGATGATGAATGGCTTATTGTCCTATTCCATACTGGAAAAGTACTGGTCTTTGCTTCGCAAGAAAAAAGCTGAATGCTATAGCTCGTAAAAATTATGATCACCGTCTCCTTGTAAAATAACCCCTCGTTGAAGGCCAAGAAGTTCGACCTTCGCGATCCTATCCTTAATAACAAATTTTGTTCCCTGCTATGAGAAGGATGCTCCAGTATGCCCCTCGATCTCATCATAATCCGGGTGATCATAATGTAAGGTTCAATGTCAAAAGTGAAACCCCTAGAAACTCGTCCCCAAAAAGGGGTAGTAAATTAGTTCAAAGACCTTTAAGTTCCCACAGTCATGATGACTCTAATATAAGATATACTCAACCTTCTAGATCCCATTACACATCTCACACTACTGACTTGTTAGGGTTAGATAGGGATCAACGGGATAACCCCGTGAGTAGAATAGAGCCATCCATAATGGAACAACACCAATCTTACTCTTATTCCCCCTTTGACCATGTCGACCGGAATAGTTATGGATCGTATGACCCTCATTATACATCCCAACCAAGAAGTAGATCCCAACGTTTAGTAAGAAGACCTGAGTCTCCCGAACCTGAAATGTACACAGGTCCACAAATCAAGAAACGTATAGATCTGTTGGAAGATGCTATCTCACTCCTAGTTCAACTACTAAAGAATTCACAAAAAGTGAAGGTTGTCGATCCTGGTCGATATAATTATGAAGCTGAACAAGATCTTCTTGTCTATTTGGCAGAATTTCGAGGCGTATTGTCAATGCTTCACTACCCCCAATGCAACTCATCACATGCTCAGATTGCTTGGCAGGCAGCTGGAAGGTCGTTTCCGCCAGCTGTATAAGCTGATCTCCAAAGATGATCGTGACTATTTTTCCGTCCGTGACACTCTAATAGCATGGTTCTACAATGAAGAGAAACGTCGAAACGAGTACCGTTTGCACGCTTATCACTCGGCTCGTCGAGACCCTAAGGAATCCATCCGAATGTACGCTCTTCATTTGGAACGCTTAGCGTGACGCGCATATAACGAAATCGATATGCGGAAACACGAGTCCCTTAGGATTGCATTTTTATGTAGTCTTCCGCCAGATAATCGAGACGGAGCCGTCCGTGATAATATTAAGATAATAGAGCAATGAGGTTAATGCACCAAAAGAGTCCCCCATGGAAAAACGATCGTGAAGTGTTTGCTGACTCTTATAGAAAGCCTGACAACCGAATCACTATCCAATTCACTCTCATGATTCATTGAACCATTCAGATGAAAAAAGATATTCAAAATGGTCATAGTAAACCCCACAGAGATGAGCTGAACGAATCAACCGAGTCGGTTATACAGATTAATACCCTGTACCCTAACTGGATAGAAACAGTTCAGGATAGGAAAAGTCTATTGCCATCTCCAAAACCGACCCATCGTTCATCATCTCGTTCGTCACCACGTCGTCTAAATCGCAGTTCCCAAGTGAAACCGTCCGGTGATACTCGTCCCCGTGATGATCACCGTGATTCGCGACGCGACCGTAAAGATAACCCTTCTTCTCATTATAACACCAGGGATGACAGAAAAGTCATTGTCTGTGATTTCTGTGAGAAGAAAGGACACAGTATGAGGGATTGCTACAAATTCTTGGGAATTTGTAGCTACTGTAAGAAGAAAGGGCACGTTCGAGATGAATGTAGGTCCCGCCGTTCTCCACAGTCATCGCCCCCACTTCCCAGAGCTTTCACCTGCCCTTTCTGTGGTGGTCCGCACTCTGGTATGAGGTGTACTCATAGGACGCCTCCTGGGCAAGGTCGAAATAAATCTGCTTCTCCAACAAATAATAATGCCCGTGGAACCATTCCTGTCCAGAAAGTTTTCTCCAGACGAACCCCCACAAGAAGAGAACAGTCGCGGTCCCCAATGAAGGAAAAGCCACAAAGGACTCCGAGGCGTTTCCTGGATCCTTGTGATGCTTGTTCAAAGTCCCACTTGGAGGGCCATTGTCAGGGACCGAATGAAGCATGTTCAGCGCCTTTAAACCATTGGTCTCCCCAGGATTGAGTCAACCTGTGGGAGAGACATCGGGACGGGACTCTCCAGGATCTGACCATATGGATGAAGATCTAAACCTCTTTACGTTACCATCATACGGAAAAGAGAATGTAGGAAAACTCCCTGAGAAACTTCCTGGTCGTAACCCCGAAAAAAGGTTTGCTGGTTCTCCTGTGTCTGATCTGATGGACCTAGACGAAGGAATGGTCATACATATAGCCCTTTGTCAGGCGGATATTGATCCCCTAGTAGTGTCCGTGACCTTAGATGATTTACCTCCCCCTGGAATCAACTGTCTTGTAGACAGCGGGGCGGGTATTAACCTAATAAGTTCGGAGGTAGTTTCATCATTGGGTGATCATAAAGAAATCTTCCCATCCTTAAAAGTGGGCGTGGGTGCGATAAGTGGCTTCGCAAAGAAGGAGCGTATCCCAATCTCCCATTATGTGAAATTACAGCTGAAATTTCCATATGGGTTTAGTACCCATCTATCAGAATTTTTCATCGTTCCCCAACAATATATGGTCCATTAATATTGGGAACTCCAGCCCTTAGAGATAATCACTTGTTGCCTGATTTATCTCACCTACAGCTAATTTATATTCATGGAAATCAGGTGATAGTTGTAGCTGATGGCATCAAACGAAAGTTTGATACCCCACGTTCAACCCAAGACATCCCTATGAGACAGATAAGCGTTATGCTTCCCAATTTCGACGACAACGATATCTTAAGAGATCAACGTTCTGATCGTACTTTAAAATTCCTATTGAAAGGTTTTCAGAAATCCAATGTTAACTGGCAACAGGTACCTCTTCAATACCGAACACATAAGACACAAATGGTCATGGAAAATGATGTCTTGTATTATAAAACTAAGACAGATGCACTGCTGTACATGATTTCCCTAGACTTCCTCATAC
>JABUQX010088359.1:0-7500 GCA_015478945.1 Trachelipus rathkii
CAAGAGAGAGATATATATATATAATATAATAATATATATAACATAATATAATATTATTATATGGCCAGCGTCCCGAGTAGCTGACACCTGTATCTAAAAACTGGAATAGCTAACATAAAATTGATTATAATTTTTGATTCAGCGAAACTATTTGAAACACCTAGTACGAGAAATATTGATGAATTAATTACTATAATAAGAAAATTATTAATATAATTAAATTTAAAATAATACGGCTGAATAACATCTTACGCCTGGCATTTTGGTACTTCTTCTGGCAGCCAGACTCGTCCTCCTCCTCCTCCTGCTGGCTGCAAGACAGCGAGAAAAAAAAAGAAATTTAACTTTTAATCTGTGAATCGGAAAACAATTTTTATCCATGTTTTCGTATAAGTATTATATATAATATATATATATATATATATATATAATATAATATATTATTATATATATATATATAATAATATATTATATATTATATATATATATATATATATATATATATATAATATATATATAATACGTTGTTACTTAGGTTAAGTAAGGTTAGGTTGCTAGGTCAGGTTAGATTATTTTAGGTTAGGTTAATAACTCTTTCTTCTTTAGACAATTGTTGCCTTTCACTTATCTGTTATAATTGTTGTTTTTGGCTTTATGTAATGTCCTCTACTTACTTTCAGTACTTTAACTAATTCTGCTCATTACTGGTACTAAAAACATTTACCTGATCCTCTTTCTATACCTCCTATGACCAATATAAGGTTTTAAAAGAGTGATATATAAGTACAATTGTGAATCTAAATTAGCCTTACCTGAATTTGTTGTTTTCAAAGATTTTTTTGCTCTTTGAATAAGATCTAGATAGTCCATAGATAAAACTCTGCCTTTTGGTTTTAGTAATCTTATCACTTAAAATCTTAGTTAGGGTAAATTTGATTGGTGAGAAGTAAAGAGAATAGAGATAGGTTGATAGTGAAAATATTTGAAAAGAAATGAAGAAATTTACCTCTATACCCTTTTACATTTTGAATTTTAAACTTTGATTACATTACACAAACACGACTAAAAAGTACCGCTTTGAATTAGAAGTGAGTCCACAATTGTCGCAAGACATTGTGATTTTTTAGTGAAATTTAGTGAAAATGGATACCACATGTAGACAAAAATATAAATTCCGCTAAAACTAATAAATAAAATACTGTATATAGCAAATAGTTTATAAATCCTAAAATAAAATACTATATCCTAAAATAAAATACTAAAATAAGCAAAATAGAAGAGAAATATGTGAAGTATATCATAGTTTTTATTATCCTCCACTGAATGAGTTGCAATGAAAACCAATTGTTTCAATAAAAGAATTAAATTTTTTAACAAAATTTAAATAAATTCCTGCGAAGGAATTCTTGACACTTGACAGCAGCCTGTCTAATAGGTCTTTCTTTGACTGAATTGAGCTGAGAAATTTGATTCTGTTGAGAGTCAAGTTGAGGTGAATTTATACCTGAAGTTGAAGGTTGTACATCCACAATAGCAGTATCACTATTACTTTGAATAACTGAATTTGAATTTGAGGGATCAACTTGATCTGTATTTTCATTGTTTTGACCATCTGAATTGGAGAGATCACTGCTTGCTTCAGCATCAGTTTCTCCACTGGAGACAGAATGGGTAATAGATAACTCCAATGGTAGAGATGACAAATAGAATAGTGACAGGTTTGTCCATCTCTCCCTTTTTAAAATAACACACTCCTGATCTTATCGTCATCACCAACAATGACTTCAGAACTCTACCCAAAAACCAGAAGGGCTAGGCTTATTAGGTGTGTGTATCAGAACTATATCTCCAACCTTAATTCTTGTTTGGTCCCCACATCTGATGATATAGATTTCTCTAAGTCTGGCGCTAAGTATTTAATAGATAAGACTCAATACCATAATTTCTTGAAGTCTCCAAAACTCTACTTGAGCAGTTAGAGTTATGGCTAAGTCTTGTTGTGAGGGAGGAAATTTTTCCATATTGGGGTGGAAACTTCATTGAATATGAGGTTTGAATTTGCCATAAGCTTCAAAAGTGGAAATTTGTAGCAATAATTCCAAATTGCAATTATTCTGATTGACCTATAGGTATAAGAGGTCTTGAGATTGATACACAGTTGGTTGATATTTGAAATACTTGTTAAAAGTTGAAAGTAAGTTAAGGTTTCTTTACCTATAGTTTTATAGAGACATCCTTTAACTGTTCGTATCACTCTCCCAAACTGACCCCACCCAACTGGAATAGACTGGAATCTGTAATGTTTTGAATGTATTGATACGCTATATGTTTTCGGAAGAACATATTTGAAGACAAAGATTCTAACAGTATTTTTCCACCTTGTTTGAAATTACCTTGGCATTAATCTGAGTACAGAAATTGGATGGTAATGCCATAGATTTTGTGCAAACGTGGAATGAAAGTAAAAAGGATTCCAGTGACATATCTGGAGGACATCAAACATGAATAGCTATGCTATGGAGACATCTGCACATTAACAGATACATTTTTTGAAATTCCTTATCATTAATCTTTACAACGAGATGCCCTGTAAAGTCCACGCCAGTATGCTCAAAAGGAGCACAAAATTAACTCTATGATGAGGAAGATTAGTCATTTTGGATATTTAAAGGGTATACTGTTAAATTTTTTACATACTATATACAGTCTGACAAAACATTTTTTACAGCCTGCCTGCCTGGTAATCCAGAAGCCATGAGCTCTGATGAAATTGATAAGTGGTTTGAACACCAAGTGTTGACTATCTTGAATGAAAAGTCTCTTATTATTAATATTTAGTGAGATGATGATCCTTGCCAAGAAAGAATTGGATTTATCACATGCATCATTATATAACAGTGTCTTGGCAATCTACCTTTACTTCTTAGAATGCCATTGTCATCTATGAATAAGTTTAAGTGATTGACCAGCAGTGGAATTATCATCCTTTTTAGGATTTATGGACAAATAATATCTCCTTAGAAAAACAATGCTGTTGCATTATCTTCAACCAATAGAGTTGGGCTTTCTGATCACAATCTTCATCCAACCCTTTACTCCTGCTAATGAATTTGAATATTTTTGAAGTTACTTTATAAAGCCTATGCACACTTGAGTAATCTTTAAATTGTAATAAAGACTGAGTAGCTACCACAGATGTGTGACATTGCAAAGTCTTTTCCTTATTGGCCTCAGACAAACATTTAAGTTTACTAATAGGCCATTGAGATTGATCAAGGAGAATCCAAGAAGGACCCTTTAGCCATAATGGCAATTTTGAAAGAAAAGTAGAAGTTGTAACACCTCTGGTAATCAGATCTGCTAGGTTTTCAGCAGTATTGATGTAAGCATAAGAAATGAATACTTTGTACTCTTGCTCAACTTGATTTTTGATTTGATAAATTTCTTTGAGCCTATTATTTACAAAAACATTTTTATTTTTTGTCTTTCCAGACAGGAGCCATGAAAGGACAATTTGAGCATCTACAAAGACCTTTATGTTTTTGAACTGTACATTTTGAAATTCTGATAATATTGATTTGATACACTTGAAAAATTAAAACACAGATAACAACTCTAAAGAGGGCAAAGCCCTAGATTTGAGAGGGGCCACCTTGCCCTTTGAGAATATTAAACTAGAACCTTGACCTATACTATAAATAACAAAACCATAACAAGATGAAGAAGCATCACAAAATACGAATAAAGAGTTTGGAGGAGGAAGGTGAAGAAGGCACACCTTTCATTTCAATACTATTGTAATTTTATTTAAAATCTGAACAATAAGAGAAGACCAGGAAACTAAAAAAATCAGCAGGGACCTTTCATCCCAATTGAGACTTAATTGCCATAATTTCCTAATTATTAGCCGCCGAAATCCTCTCTAAAAGTTACAGGTAAAAAGATATTTAAAGGATCAAAACCTTGGACACAGCAGATAACAAACAATCTTTTGGTATTTGCATCAGAATTTACTGAAAATTTTGCTAGTTTTAACTTATCTGTAAGAGGATTTAAAAAGATATCCAAGAACCTTATCCTCCGATTCCTGATGTTGAACTATTCTACCCTCTCCTTCCATAACAGCTCTTAATTGATCATTATTAGAGTCCCACTTTCTAAGATTGGAAACCAACCATTCTTCCATTCTTTTGTTGCATTCAAAATAAAGTTCTTTAAATGTTGTAGATCATTGCCACTAATAACTTAAGATTTATCACAAAAAAATATTTATTAGAATCTGAGTAACATGCATCATCCTCATATAGACTGACATGATGCTTTAAATGATATAGATTTGAGGATTGAAGAGCGTGAGGATGTGAAACCAAAAACAATGGTTGAATATCGATAAGCCTTTAATTGACCATTACTTTTCCAAAATAAGCACAAAAGCGATTGCGGTCTTCGATAGATTTTAACTTAATCTGAAGGAAGGCTTGTTTAATGTCCGCTAACATGACAAACTGATTTGATCTGAACCGGAATAAATGACCCAACAAAGAGGACATAAGATCTGGTCCAGTATAGGCTGCCTCATTTAGAGATGGTAAAGAATTAGTTTTAAGAGAACAGTTAAACACAGGCCTGACTTTGTTGATACTTGTTCATCAGTTTTGATAACAGGTCTGTGAGGAACCCAAATATAATTTTTAATACTCAGAGGGAGATACACTGAACTCTTCAATAATACCATCAACTCTAAATGTTGCTGAAAGACATCATCATAGGCCTTTAACTAAATCTTTACTTTCCAAATTTTTATGAACTCTATATTAAGCACTGCAAAAGCAATGTTATAGTTTGATGGCAAACAAAAGAAGTTTATCTTCAATCCATGAAGATCTATATGATATTTTCCGGTCTTAAACTCTATACCACTCTTTTGCAAAATTTTTTCAATCTGTTTCAATCATCTTCAGCATTTTATTATTATTCATAACGGCTTCTATACCTAAGGACTCTAATTTGAAACATGTTTTCTAATCCTTGCTCTACCTCTGAATTAGTCAGCAAGTGGCTTAAAGGATTAAAATAAGAATGTACAGGGTTTAAGACTGCATTAACCAAAGTAATGGTTTAACCTGCAATTGATTTTAAATTTAGATTTTTATTTTGAATATGATTATGATTTTGAACAACTGATGGGGGATTTGAAACTCTTATTTGATTATTGTATATAAAATTAGTAATATTTCCAAATGAAATAATAGAACCATCTCTTAACTTAAAAGCAGATCCACTCATACATTTAATCAATTCTAGTTGAGGGAAATACTCCATTAAATCAATGCCTATTAAGGCATCCAAATCAAAAAATGAGTTATTAGACTCTTTATAGCCAGAATCAGCTAATTTGTAAGATTTATTTCTTAAATTAATTAGAGCCTGATCTATGAACTTAATCTCATAACTTAATTGAAGATCATCATCAACCAGGAGAGGAAGGGTGAAACAAGACTGGTCCATAAATACATCAAGAACAGTCTCTTTTCAAACTGCGGGTAGTATACCTAAAATAGGTTTTTATATCGTATAGAGTGCTTTGATGATTCTCTACAGATATATTAGAGTTGTCCAGCACTCCTTTTAGAAAGGTAGGACCTCTGTGACCACAGTCGACTAGGTCATCGAAACTGAAAGCCGAAACTTTACCCTACCAAATCCTATAGTAACATTGATGGCACAAGATTATAAATTTGTTTGGTCTTTGACTAACCTAAGACATACAATCTTGTGAGGGTGGGAACTTTTCCTTTGCTTACAAAGAGCTGTAATATGACTTCTTTTATTTGCAAACTTGGCAACATAAAAAGAAAGTTGCTCCTCAAGTCCAGGACACTGATCTGCAGTATGTTTACGTACTTGCACAATTGGCGGCATAGATTTATTTTCATTACACCTTTTAATTCTTAACTCATAAGTTTGATAAACATTGCAATTGGTCAATCACAATGACCTTGGGATGAAACAAAACTTACATGATTCTCGAATAACCTTTGATTTTAGAAGTGGAAGAATTAATACTATGAGTAGCTTCATTTCCACTAACTTTCATTAGTATGAGTTTTGAAAATTTTTGGCAAAAGCAAATTGGAAATCAGGCCTATTATTAGATTTTAAGGACTCATTTCGTCCTTTGATTTCCATTATTTTTAAAATTTAAAATTAGGCTTATAGAAGTTTTAATTTTTAAATTTTGAATGAGTATTATGGGAAGGGAACTGGATGTAAATTTTGACCTTTATTATGAACTTTGAAGTTTAAACAATATTTTTGATAACTTCATTTAATAGCGTATCAAATATTCTGATTTTAAATCAGGGTAATTGCGGTATTCAATCTTGCGATAATTTCTTTGACTACACATTAGGTAGATTTTTGATAAAACTATGTGGGCTAAGTACTACTAATTCCAGTATGCCTCTCGTCTTATAGATATTTGAGGTTTAACTCTCAAGTTCATATATTAATGTTCTGATATCATTTAAGTAAGCCCTTGTCGCATTATATGTTGGGTCAAATACTGGTTTTAAAGATATGATTTTTTTAATGATTTCATCAATGATAAATTTTTCGTCTAAAAACTCTTTATCTAGAAGTTCAAGAGCTTTATTATAATTATTATCACTAATAGAAAGATTCTGAATTAGGGAGTACGCATATCCCTTTAATTTATTTTTAAGCAATGAAGTTTAATGGATTCACTTAAATTTTTTTTGTAAATCTAAGGAGCTCTTAAATTTTGAAATGAAAGTTTTATAACAAACTTATCAGTTTCATTGCCCTTAAAGAAACCACAATCTATACTAAGAACAGATTCACTGAAATGAGAACAAGTATTTTTTGGAGGGGTGGAATTTTGGATCACCTTTAAATTTTAATTCACTTAATTTTGATTTAATAGCATTGGTACTGGATCTGACTACACAACTCCTTATTATGAAACCTCAGGAATGAGGGAGTCAACCCATTATCATTATATATTTTTTATTATATCTTGTATCTTCTGTTTAATATCTTTTAACAAGGACTCTACTTCCTCCACAAGATCTTTTACATAAACTGCAATCTTTATCTTTATTAATTATTCTAATAGGCCTACTCTCTTTTTGACCAAGATACAATATTCTACTTAGTGCCTTGAGGATGAAATGGCTTGAACTATAGGCTTAGATTTTTATAACTCTATCATGAAGGGCTTGTTCTCTGGGTCAGACATTTTCGCCGAAATTTGGCTAGAATGACCCAAGGACAAATGAAACCTTGAAGAAAGATGGCCTACTACCAAGCCAAATTATTTTATTTGAATTTTGAAAAGGTCTATTAGACAAAAAAAAAAAACAAAATTTGAAGTTGAAAGTGATCTAGGCCTATAATGCCTAACTTTGAAATTGAATTTTTTGAGGAAAAATGATATATGGCCTACCACCAGGACAAATTATTTGATTTGAATTTTGA
>JABUQX010088359.1:10000-15000 GCA_015478945.1 Trachelipus rathkii
TGCTAAAATTGACATAATCGAACGACTTTTTAGCATTTTCCTAAATTTCGTTAGCAAAAGTGCAAAATCGAAAACGCCTTAAGTAGAATCAATCACCAAACATGCTCAAGCCGGCTACACATATGCGGCGCTCGTCGAATTCTTTGCCAAACACCGTATGTGTGTAGGGGTCATTTTTGGCAAATCTTTGCTCATCGGCTATGCTCGCCAAATGGCCAATGTTTTCCGTGGCTTGTCGGTAAAATGACACGAGTCAAAGGAACGAATGTTCAGAATTTAACCCGGTACACACATTGGCAGGAATTTGGCAGTACAATTCAAAGTATGCTGACCTAACTTATATAATGTTTTAAAGTTTTCGATATTAGAAATGTGTAGTGCTAGTATTGTATCAATATTGACATTGTTTTTTTAAAAAATGTTATTAAATTAAAAACAGGATTAAATTCTTCCAATTGTGAATAGGCCTATACTATATGAAGTCTTTAAGTTGCAACTAGGGGTGCTTTTATTAAAATCACAGCATAGACTCTAAATAAAATATATTGAAGCATACAAAATATATATTAACATTATTTTTTAAAAATATACATTTATGGCAGTGTAGTTCAATCTAGCTTATAGGTTTAGGCCTATGGCATTGATGATCCATATAGGCCTATGTTAGGTTATATCTTATCACACCCTGAACTAGGAGGAACCTAAATTGAGACCTAGCTATATGGATTATTGTTGCAGTAGGCCTTAACCTAACCTATATGCATCGTTGATGCTGCAGGCCTAAACCTTGCCTAGATGAACCTATAGCCTATAGCCTTAATTAAAACTTGTAGGATTTTCCCTTGTAGAACTATGTTTAAAATTAAGTGTTGAAATATATGGTAATAGTAGCGCAAAGGGGCCTCACCCACGATTTTTATAAAAATCACAGGATATACTCTAAAAAAAATAATAATGAAGAATAAAAAACACCAAATGTGGCGATCTCTTTAGGAAAAAAAGTTACAGCCTCTCAAAGTTGTTAAAACTAGAGGATTTTCTTATAAAAAAAATTAGTGGGCCTCATGCTCATTTTTGGGCTATCCTAGTTCAGATTATGATAAAAAATTTTAAGTATACATAGATTTTCTGTGCATACCTAACAAAATAAATAATAACCTGAACTAGAGGGCCTGAAATGAGACAACCTGGATGAATCAAAAATGAAAAGTCTATGGGAGTTTTAACAGCTTTGAGAGGCTGTAACTTTTTTTCTTAAAGAGACAGCCAAGTTTGAGTTTTTTATTCTTCATTATTTTTTTAGAGTAGCCTATATCCTGTGATTTGTTTAAAAATCGGGGGTGAAGCCCCTCTGTGCTACTATGATAAATATCTATATTTGATCTAAATATTTTGAAAGTAGCTAAATCAGTGTTTGGAAGCTAGAAATAAAGCTAATAAGATGCTGGGTACTTAATAAATCGCAATGTTGTTTATAAGAGCAAGGAAGTAATAAGTAAACTGTATAATAGCTATGTTAGGCCAGTAATAGAGTATTGTGCACAAGTTTGGGCCCCTTATTTAAAGAAAGACTTAGATATGCTAGAGAGAGTGCATCGTAGAGCAACAAGGATGATTTCTGGGTTTGAGGGTAAGAGCTATGAGGAGAGGCTGAAGGAGTTAGGAATGTTTTCTGTAGAAAGGCGATTTCTCAGGGACAGTGATAACAAGTCTACAAAATATCTTACATCTATTTGATAATACAGAGATTAATAAATTTTTCATATTAGAACATGGACAGGTGACCAGGGGGCATAATAAGAAAATAAGAGAAAGCAATGCATTTCAGTAATAGTGGAGTTGTTAAATTTTGGAATGTCTGCCAGAGGAGGGTTTTGTGGTGTAGACTCGATGCAACGTTTAAGAAAAGGGTTAAGATTCGGTATGGATGGGTTGGGAATCATCATAATATTATTGACGAGCCAAATTGGGCGGGTTTTGTAAGTTGTGATATATTATAGTTTAGATGGCATGTGTGACAGCATAACTTCAGTTATTAATGCATGGTGGTGTGTTTGGGTATCATATTAGATACGATATCATTAGTTTGTCTAAGCCTAAATTTGGTGGATTTGTAGTTTTACAAAACAAATTGACAAGCCCTAGGGTGCTTTGTGGATTTGCATGAGCATGTTTGGGTAGTGGGTTTGACTGACAGTCCCTTCGATAGCCCATAGTGGCTTTTTACTGTCTTGCTGATATCTATCTAGTATTTGATCTAAATATTTTTTGGAAAAATTTTCTGTTCATAAAAATTTCTAAGTTTAGAAAAGTTGTTAAGTTTTTAAGAAAATTCTTTAGTGGCAAGCTTCTGGAATTATACCAGAAGCTTGCCACTTAACAATTTTCTTAAAAAACTTAACTTTTCTGAACTTAGAAATTTTTTTTGAACTTAGAAAATTTTTTCAGAAAATATTAGATCAAATACTAGATATTTACCACTCACCTATTTACCATATATATATATATAATATATTATATATAAGTTATAATAATAATATATATATAATATTATATGATATATATTTATATATATATTGTAACGTTGGGCGTTACAAATCAGAAAGGCTGGGTCAATAATACAAGTTGGTCAGCGGTCGGAAGTCGGAAATCTATTTGAAATAGTGTAAACATAATTAACATAGGACAATATTAACAATAAATAATATATAATAATAATAATAATAAAATAATAATAATACATAATAAACATAATAAATTTTACAATATAAAATATGAAAGTTATGCATAAAATATTCGTTTTCTTTATTTTGTTTTAAGGGAAACTATTACATAAAATATATAAAATTTTTGGCATAGATTCGTTACATAATTGAATAAAATATTAATAATTTGCTTAAATCTAAATAAAATGTAATACACAATAAAGGTTATTTATGCTGAATAATTTCTACTAAATATCACTACAAAAATATTATTCACTTTATGAAATGGCACAAAAATTAGGGCTTAAAAATAACACGAGACACAGACCTTGTACAATTCGAAGGCAAAGGTTAAAGTGAAGATTGTTGGAGCATTAAACGAGTATTAACAGAATCACTGATGCTCACACGATCAATATCCACAAGATCTAGCAAATGTTTTATAATGGAAAACACGTAATTTGGATGTTTTAGAGGAACGATGGTAAATCAATGATGCGGTTGTGGTTCATGTCTACAAGAAGGTTGAAGTGGGACAGAAAATCGGCACCTATTATTGGTAAAGTGACGTCGGCAATCGTGAAGTCCCATATAAAATCACGACGGAACGAGAGCGTTAAGTGGAGTCGTTTGGTACCATAAGTGTTAATGGTTGTGCCATTGGCAGCGCGTAAAGAGCCTGATGCTTCTGGAGCACGAGTTTTTCCGAGGATGGACCGAGGAAAAGCGGAAATGCTGCTCCCTGAGTCGACGAGATAAGATAGTTTGGTGGATGGATCGTAGACACAAAGTAAGTTTGACGCCTTTGAAACCACTCCGAGCGAATTTATGGAGTGGTATTTAAGTTTAAATTCCCGAATGTACAAGGTTTAAGACATGACCGAGTTTGTTCTCCAAAACGTTGATGGTTCCTACAAATACCCTGTTGGTTATGTGACGGATACTGAACCAAAGCCTGAGAATCAACAGGAGAAGAGGCGAACTGACGCGAGGGAGTAGGTGAGCGACGATATGAACGTCGTTGCATAGTTGGAGAGCGAGAATTATGACCATAATTGTAAGCAGAATAAGTATTTGATGCATTGGGAGGGGGCTGGGGGTGTGAAGGAGGCGGGGAATAAGGATGATGAGAGGATGAAGGATACTGTTGAAGTTGAGGATATTGTTGTTGAGGATAAGGATATTGTTGTTGAGGATAAGGAGGGGAAGGAGGAGGGGGGGGAGGAGCAGTGGAACGCGTTTCCAAAGCTCGCAGTCTCGTAGTTAAGTCCATGATGGTGTTCTGTAACACCTGTAGTTGTGAAATAATATAAGCATTTTCAGTGGGCGGCGGTTGGCGCATCGCGTTTACTGACTCATTTACATGCGATAGTGACGCTGGTGTTAAGTTATTATCACAGGTGGGATCTGTGATATGCGAAACTTGTGAAGGTATGTCTGCTGCTGTCGGAAGAGGTTTCGCTTTGCAAATTCTGTCAGCAAAAGTAGCTAATTCTTGTAGTGAACAATTAGGGTCGACGGTGGCTAAGCGCAATTGCATCTCTGTGGGAAGTTTTTGTAGAAAGAGATGGCGAACAATGTGTATACAATTACCTACGGGAGGACCGTCAAGGAGATTTAGCATATCTGATAGCAGTACTGAAGGTAGACGGTCACCAAGAGACCCACCAGTCAAAAGTTTTTTTACTTTTTCGGCGTCGGTTTCTCCCAGCCGGTTTAAAAGTTCGGTTTTAAGTTGAGTATAGGGCTGGTTGTGGGAATGTAAGGAGGGTAAAACATCTTTCAGGCGCTGTAACACAGGAACAGGCAATATGTTCAATAGGGCTCTGAATCGGACAAGCTCGTTGGTAGATTCGAGCTGGAGCTCGAGCAGCGTAAATGTGAGATCCAGGTCATTATTGAGGAACTTACCAGTATATACACTAGGGGATTCCCTATCTGAGGCGGGCTGCTGGGATATTACGTTCATATTTTCAGTATTTGCAGCATCAGGAGGGGACATTATTTGTAATTTATTTGTATAATACGATTGAAGAAAAAAAAAAAATTTTTCGAAGACAATATTACGAGAAAGAAAAAATATGCTTAAGATACGATTTGCACACGCTAAATATTGTAAAAATAATGGTCAGGGACCAGATAATAGACTAAATACTACAAAAAGGTATACAATGGATGAGGAAAATATATAGTAAGCCGCTTTTATGGGCGAAAATAATGTAAAAATAATGATTAAAATATGTAAAATGCAAAAATATTTTGGAACAATTCGAAATTAAAATTCGCTAAAACTGC
>JABUQX010088359.1:20000-35762 GCA_015478945.1 Trachelipus rathkii
AAAAATATATTGTTAAAATACCCTATTTTGACAAACTTGCACTGGCAGTACATATTTAAAAAAAATTTCTTTCAATTTTTAATAACTTTATAAGCTTTCAACTGCTGAGAAGTCCACTTTATTTCGAATGAAAGCTCCAACAGTCAGTTACATTCCCTGGTGGTGTTAATGTTAAAGTAAAACATAATTGTATCATTAAACCATAACATATTGGGTGATGTTAAGTTTTTTATATATTTTTTATATTATTACTAATAACAATTTTTTCTTTTTTTCATACAGGGAAAATCAATGTGCCAATATCAGTGACTTGTATGCAATGGGAGTTCCAGAATGTGATATGATAACGTCACTTGGTGGCTCTACAAATTAACTGATAAGGAGAGAGATGATATTGATTGTAGTACCACTCATGATGAGAAGTAGTTTTAAGGTTTTGAATAAGTTAAAACAAATGCTAATTGATTATTTATATATATATATATATATATATATATATATATATATATATATATATATATATATATATTATATAATATATATATATATAATATATATATATATATATATATATATATATATATATATATATATCACAAGAGTAACTTATTAGTTAAAAACCCAATATAACTGGAGACATCTATAATGAATTCCTTTTTGTTATATTTGTGTGGTGATTTGTTACCACCAGGGCGCCTTCAGCGTTGTTAATTAAAATAAAAATAAATTGCATGCTTAACAGAGTCGAGTTATATTGAAGCTAAATAAAATTAGAACGGCTCATGTAATTATTATTATTAATTTTGTATAATTTTATATTGTTTTCAATGATTTTGATTTTTTGAATTTTATTATTATTATTTTATTATTAATTATATTATAAATCGAATATATGAACGCTCACTACTATATATCTGGTAATGGCCCTTCTCTGATCTGCTAATGGAATGACTTTCCCTCTGATTATTATTTATTGAATCACACTCTGAATTGATTTTATGCTCACCTCGAATGTTATGTTTACAATTTTTATATTATACTTATTTATTCTCAAATAATTAACGACTTAGGTAATTGTAACAAAAAATCCTTATAGCAGACAGTGATGATGATGAAACTAATAACCACTCTCTGCTATCAGTCTATTTATTTTATTTGTTATGAGTTGAAGGAAAAGACTTTTCCTTTGTTAATAATTATTATTAAATTTTGTACAATTTTTAAGGCAGTTTTACAAAATTTTGATTTTGTTGAATTTTATTATTATTATTAATGAGGTATGTTCCAAAATACAGTACAGAATAAAAATATTTTGATATATAGTAACTTTTATTTATATTACTTAAATGTTTGTTTGTTTTTTTTAAAATTATTATTCTGGAATAATGCCTAAAGTTGTAGTTATTCATTTCGCCATCCAAATTTTCTTTTATGACATTTATAAATATGTATGAGCCAGGACATACCCAGGGAGTTGATTATTCAACCCAGTTTGCCCGCTTCCTTGTGTGCCGTGGTGGGTCCTGTTCATAAACTCAAAAACAAAAAAAAAAAAAATATATATATATATATATATATATATATATATATATATATATATATATATATATATATATATATATATATATATATATATATATTATGGAAAAATTTGTATCCGTTGGATTCTAACATTGGGCCATATTTGTTTCCCTATTTTTCTATTATAGCAAATTGTTTCACCAATGAGACATTTTATTATGAGCATTTTTAGTTTTCAAGATATAATTAAGACTTCTTAAAATACATAATTAATCGATTTTAGTAATGTTAAAACTTTGTAGAAATCCATATTTGTACACTTTCAAATCACAATTTTTTTTTTTTTTTTTTTTTTTTTTTTTGGTTTTTTTATAAATTTTAAAATTAAAATACTGGTAAAAATTTTAAAGTGTTTACATTAAGAAAGATTGTGGGTAAGTCCATAAGAACCATTAAAAATAATTTTTTTTTTTTTTTTTTTTGCAAATCCTGATTTATTGAAATGCAGAACAAGAAATGGGAAAAAGATTACCAAAATGTTCTGAGACTTCTTAACCGGAATGCGCATCTAATATCACAAGTTTGAAAGCGTTATTTATTACATGAACAAAAAACTCCAATCAATACGATGTACAGTATATTACGCGTTTAAACAATAATTAAGTTTATTCAATGTAGTTAATGTAGTTGGTAAAGTATATGGACGAGTGTTAGGAAAAGATAAGCGTATTACAGATAAAGCAGTTGGAGGAAACCAGAGGGATTGTCCTGAATGTCTTGAAAAATGAATTTTTTTTTTTTTGTATTCTTATATTTGGGAAAGGTATAAGACATTGACCAATAATGGAAGTTTTGGAGAGTATTGGAAAGTTAATTGGAAATAACATTTTATAGGACCAGTGAATTGTGCGTTAGGATTAAAGTAAGAAGGAAAGTTCTTTGAAGCAGGAGCAGGTTTGAGACAGTTGTGCTCTCTGTATGGTTATTTAATATCGATGGTTAGTGTAGTTAGTACGGATGTAATTGGGAAGGAGTTAATTTGTGTTTACTAGAGTAATTTGGGAGAAAAACTTTCTATTATTTGCTGATGATACTGTTTTTTGGTATATGATCGAAAAAAACATTTGGTGCTTGAATTTGAAAGTTTCCAGGGAAAGGAATAAACATTAATCTTGCTAAAAGTATAGCTATGAAAGTTAGTACAGGCCTCAAAGAAGAGGAAGGTCAATCTTAGTTGGAAAACATAAAGGTAGATGAGAGAACTCAAGCGGAAACTACAGTATTTATTTTGGGATTTTCAGAAAGATGATCAAAGAGATTAATCATAGTTGTAGAACACAAAAAGTGTTAAGTATCCTTGGAGAAATGTGGATAAAAGAAAATTTATCTAGGTAGAAGAAAATGAAATTGTTTGAATGAATGTGTTCAAACTGAGGTGGGACCTGAACATTAATTCAAAAAAAAAAAAAATATATATATATAATATAATATATATATATATATATATATATATAGGTTTTGTAATGAAAGTCTTACAAGATAATTGTGGGATAAATAGTAATAAAGAGAAGGGATAGAATTAGAAATGCAAATGGTTAAGAGATTTTGTTGCTAGAAGAAATGTGTGGAAAGGATAAATCGAGGAAACTTGCTTAGGATAAATAATGAGAGAATGGCTAAGAAGGTATTTTGTCTGAAGTGATGGGGATCGTAGGGGCAAACCCAAATTGAGGTTACTTGATAGAGTAAATAACTTATAATATGGAGGGCAGTACGAATAAGATTAATTGATAGCCTCGAGAAGATCGAGCTGAACATAGGAAATTCCTATAATGTTGCAAGTACTTGAAAATCCCCAAAATATTTATTTACCAAACAGTCTAAAAAATAACAATATATATATATATATATAAAATAATATATAAATATATATATATATATATATATATATATATATATATATATATATATATATATATATATATATATATATATATACTTCATATATATATATATATGATATATATATTTATATATTAGATATTATAATATATATATATAATATATATATATATATATAAATATATATAAAACAATTGATTTATTTATAAAAATATTTACAAAAATTATTACAATTTTTCTTTAATTAAATTTTAATAAATGTCTATCGAAATTACTGAAAAGAAAATAAAAACTTTATTTAAAAATCTATTTTTCAAAAATTGCCTATATTGGTAAACAAATTATTAATTACCCGCTCCGAACTTCAGGAACCGAGAATTCGTCAAATGCCGAATGTGTTGTAGATGCACTCGCCTTTGCGAGGAAAAAACAAATGCAAAACGCAAAGGTTCGAGGGCTCGACGAGCGCCGCATGTGTGTAGCCGGCTTTAGGGTATCTGGCAACAAAATTGCTGACAGAGAGGCCAAAATCGCTGCCTCTTCTGTTCGGAGCTTTTCTAGGTACCTCCAGGATGTCATTCGACAAGGTTGCCAGTCTGAGTTTTTTATTGGAGAATTTTCTGCAATTACTCTTTTATTGTGTAGGATGCAGCACAGGCACTTCATTTGAATAAATGTCAAGCAACAATACATCCGTTTGTCATTTACTACCGTAAAGACAATAAGCTAATACATAAAAGTTTTGTTGCAATTTCTGAGTGCAACCAGCTTGATGTAATTGCAGTTTACCTTTTCCAAACTAGTTTGATAAATTTTCTTACATTATTTCATCAAATCACCAAAATCTATTAATTCAGTGATGGTTAATTGTGCTGTCCAATCCAAAAATAGGATTTATTTAGAAAAATTTTTTATGTCACAAAGATAATTTTGAAGCTGATGCCGAAGGGCACTTCATGGCAACCAATCATGGAAAAGGGCCATGTGATGGCATTGGTGGGTCTGTAAAGAGGCCTGCCTCCAGGGAACGCCTTCAAAGAACTGGAAATGAAGAACTAATATTGAATCAAATTGCTCTCTTTAACTTTGCAGTTAAGACTCTTCCTTCCATCTCAATCACTTTCACAAGTAAATATCATGAAAAATACAAGAATATTGAAGAAACGGTTATCATATGTAAAAACTATTTCAAGTACATCTTCAAATTTACGCTAAATTTAAATAACATATAATTAAATGCCAAATATCTCTATAGATGCACGCTATTCATATTACATAAAATGGATTAAATAAATTACAATGTAATATTAATTTTCAATTTTTAGGAGCCCATTAGATTCACTCCATCAGACCTATCTGTAAGAGACAAGTTGAAGTACGCCCAAATTCTTCTTCATCTGAACACTGAATAGAAAGCTCATATATACCTCAAAGAAGCAATATTTCATTACCATCTTTGAAAGGTTATTGCATTACTTATGATGCCCACTTGTATCTTGCCTGCATATTAGAGGTGAAACCTAATAATGAAATTAGCTCGATTTTCCGGCACCCTCCTTCGTATAATCCTGAAGACCAGATAAACTTATCATTGATGTCACATATTTTAAAGGGTGTAAGCCCAGTAACAAACACTGGAAGAGCTTATATATTCACCAAGTTAGAACAAGAAAAAAGCCACTAAAATGCTTGCAAAAATTAATGAAAAACTCAAAAGTTAATTTATTTATTATTAGATTTTAAATGTTGTGTGTTAACTATTTGGATTAAAATCTATTTGTAAATATATACAATAGCATAAATTATACAGTATAAAAAATATTAACTTTTAAAATAAATGGTACGTTTCTTTTTATCATATTCCCTTCATAAAAAGCATATAAGATGCCTTGAAAGAAATAAAAATAACTTTTTCTTTATAAAAATGCATTCTAAGAATCATTATTAATTTTTTAAAAGGTTTTTTTTTTTTTAAGGTAAAAGGAATGAAATGTTATCATTATTGAGCAAGGTATTTGTTTAAGAACTTTTCTAATTGTTAACGTTTGTAAAATCTACAAGATCAGTTACAGCAAAAAATATGATATCGTCGCACATCCTAATAATTACTTTAATATTTCATTGAACTTTGCTTTAAAAATTGAGTAAATGTCCATTCCAGGGGTTTTCCAATTACAGTGGACGACAAAATTTGACTTTTTGTCTGTTAAATGAGTAAAAATGGGTGTTTCTTATGGAGTTTTGTGCGCCGATTCCGAATTTGCAAACCATTTTGTTGTAACGGGCAGGTTTTTTTTGTGATACGAAATTAAAAATTTAAGTTATAAAATGAAAAGCTTTAGTTAATTTACTCACCTATATACTTCTGCAATTTAAAATGTAGATTTTGAAGATTTTCTCCTGTAGTTTGCTTGAGGAACATCATTTTAAGTCCCCAACAATAGTCTGCAAGCATATTTGGATTCCAATTTCCCTGATAACGTTTTTCGATAGTGGAAATATCTTGGTGGTAAACGCTCCCCAACCCCCCCCCCCCCCCCCGGGCCTTCCAAGCCCCGGGGCTTTTTAATTTTTAAAAAAGCGGGGCCTTAAAAAGGGATTTTTTGGCTAATTTGGAAAAAAAAAAAGTCAAGTGTGAATGAAGGAAAATGTATTTAGGGGAAGTACTATCAAATTGCTTTATAATTTCGAAGGAGCTCGGAAACTTCTTCATAGTTGCCGGCCTTAATATTGCCTAGAAACCCATTATGACCTTTTTAAAGGATCTCCATGCAGGTTTTCAATATTATTCAAGCTTTCAAAGTGATGGTCCCTCATTAGCTCCCTTATTTGTGGCCTACAAATATACCCTCTTAATTTAGCCTCACTTATCCTAGGGAATTTCTTATTCGTATAGGAACCCTGACCACTTTTATCCATCGCTTTACAAAATTTTTCTAACCAGAGTTTGATGTGCAAAGGAGGAAGACATACGAGTTCAGTTTCACAAGTGGTTGAAAATTATATTTTTATTTCCAGGTATTAGATTTGCCATTGCTTCTAGACAAAATGATTTTTGCGATCTCTGCTATTCCACTCGCATAGGAAACAAAAAAATTTAGTATATCCTTGTTGGTTGGAGACGTAACAAAAGTGCTATAACTTTAATCGCCGCATATATTCAAAGAATGCTGTTCGTATCATATTTTCGATTAAACAAAATTTTCATGTTGTCATAGGTCTCTTTCATATGGGCTCCATAGCAACAGGAGTCGAAGGTTTCACATTTCCATTATGAAAAAGCACTGCTTTAAACTGAGTTTAGAAGAAACTATAAAAAATCTTCTTCCTTAGGATCATGATAGTCTCCTAATTCTCTCATAAATGAATCAACATCAGTACAACACACTAAATTGCCGTCTACCCAGAAAAAGCGTCGTAATTCTTCTTCGCGTCGCCGATAAGAGGAAATTGCTAGTTCCCTTCTCAAGAAGATTCCAACCCTTTAATCTAGAGGCCAATAGTTCTTGCCTGTTTCTTGACAAATGATAGATTCGCGAACTAGATCATCTTAGTTCAGCAGATTAAGTCTATGAGGTTCTGTGACATTCCCATCATAATCAAGGTCTTCAAGGTCGTCATTTTCTGGACGTAATTGGAAATCTTCTTCGTCGGATTTTCTGACAGTGATTCACATCAGGCGGTGCAGGCATAAAAGCTCTTCTTGTTAGACAGGCCTAATAGCCAAAAGCTAGGTTTGAATATTTTTAATGTCTTCTGTCTTTGTTTTATTCCAGCAATTTTTGTATTGCAAAAATAAGTCCATTGCGTGATCCTTTGTCCTCCATAACATTGGAATTGCAAATGGCATATGTCTGGACTGCTCCGTTAAGCCAACCACTAAGTAATGTTACCACAAGACCCAGCAAATTGAGGTGCCCAAGATTTATCTTGATCACCAAGTTTAATTTCAAAATAAAGTTTATTATGATTTTTTATTAAGGAGTAATATTCCTCATTTGGCTTCAACGTTACCTCACCACAAATGTAACAAATTTGTTTGGATCATTTTTTACAATTTCGTGGCATTGTTAATTAAGTATCTACTGTAAGATAAAATTATTAATATATATATATATATATATATATATATATATAATAATATTATATATATATATATATATATATATATATATATATTATATTATAATATATTATATATTATATATATTATTATATATATATATATATAATATATATATATATATATATTATATATATATATATCTTTCTTGTCTTCCCTTCCTCTGTTGCCCAAGATTGGGGGTAAGGGGCTGTACAAGCATCGGAAAAGAAAACAGTAGGAGAACATGACAACAAACGTCGAAAAGAAGCCCAGCCTTACGCCCCTCTGTACCATTAAATTAGTGAAAGCTCGTCACAGACAAAATCCACCCTAGAGCATCATGGGACCGCGACGAACTCACTTATGGTAAATCGTCAATGTAAGGGTGCATCCCCTGGCCCCAGGTGGGCCCAACAACCATGCCCCCATACAAAACCCCCCATTCTTCTCCTATCATGCACCTTTATCTCGCCTCTGCAAACTCACATTTCTCTCTTCAGACATTCGTTCACCGACTCCATCCACTTTCTCTTCGTCTCCCGCCGGGCGGTTCCCAACACACTCACCACTAATACATCCGCTTAACCAACCTACTATCATCCATCCTTCCACATGACAAAACCATCTCAAACATACTTTCATTTATTCTCTCATTTACCCCTTTCTTCACACCACACCATCTCTAATACGTTCATTCCTCACTTTATCAATTCTTCTCACACCTAGCACACCCTAAGATTGTCCATCTGAACACATTGAACTTTAGATCTATACTTCTTATTCCAGACCAAGTCTCACTACTATACACAGGTAAAGACATACCCTCATGTAAGACCCTAGCACAACTCAAGACCTAGTCCCTTTGCATTCACCAACGATTTAATTGGCACCAGCCACCTTCTTGCCATTCACAACTTACCTACTACACCTCTGCATCGTCCTTTCCCTTCTCATCCAACATTATACCCTAAATATTTAAATAGACACTTGTTCTAGCTGCTCACCATCTAACATAAACTTCACACTGAGGAGTGTTCCTCACTCCACAACCATAACCTTACTCGTAATCCACGTTACTTTCAAGCCCCTCCCTTTCACACACCTGCCAAATCTCTCTATCAATCCTCTCAAACTCTCTTCAGATTCGCCACACAGAACCAAATCATCCGCATATAAATAGTAGGGCACCCTCCACTCAACTCCATTCTCCACCATTCTAACACCATTTCCTGCCATCCCCACCTCAAATTTCTTCATAAACCCATCCATATACAAAATGAATACCAAGGAGACATAACACAAACCCTGTCTACTCCGCTATTAATCCTAAACCAATCACCATTGACACCATTTATTCTTACACACGCATTCACTATCGTCATACATACTTTTGATTCCATCAGAAGCCTACACCAACACCATATATCACTAACACTCGAAAAACGCTTCCCTATTAACTCTATCAACTCCGTGCAAATCCATAAAACCTAAATACAATTTATTCTTCTTCTCCCTCATTTCTCAATCATTTGTTTCAATGTAAGATTTAATCCACCACATCCTCTAACCACTCCTAAACCGCACCTTGTTCTTCACCATCAGTCCCTCATTTCACTCGACGCACTCTTTCGACCAAAATACCCACATATACCCTTCCCTACAACACTCAATAACTTATTCCCCTATAATTTCTACAGTTCCCCTTTTCTCCCTTACCCTTATACAAGGGTACTATTACCGCTCTCCTCCATCCCTTGGAACTATACCCTCCATAAACGCTTTATTACACAACTTCCAAATCCAATCGAATCACCATCTCGCCTCCGCTCTATCATTCACTAGTAAGTTTCATCTATACTGCAGATACCATTCTTTCAACTTCTCAACCCTACCCATTACCTCCTCCTTACTAAAACTCATCCCCCAAAATAACCTATTCCTCTGCCACCATCAAAACCGCACCACATTCACTAACACCGCGATCATTACTGTTAATATTTGTGCAGATTTTCGAAGGTTCTTCCACACTCCCTCAATCCATTTCATCAGTTACAAAAGCCACCATCCCATTCATTATTCTAAGCAGATTCCCTTATTCTCATTCTAACCTTTCGCGCTTCCTTCCAGAAGAGCTCCTATTTCCTTGTAGGTTCCTCATCATCCTCCTTCAAACTTTCTTTAACTCTTGTTTTCTCCTACGTAAACACCTTTTAGTATTTCTTTTTTCTTCCTTATATAATTCCAAGCATCTTCTTTTGAATCTCCATCATTGGCTTTTAGTTACATTCAACCACGCTTCTTTTTACCTTTAACCGCTTTTCATCACCTCTTCATCCACCATTCACTGTTGAGATTCGTCTTAACATTCTTACTCCTTACTTTAGCACATCCACACATTCCTTTGCACTACTAACAATTGCTCCTTCATTTGCCCCAGATTTGCTCAGTATCAAATTTGTTTACATTCAACCGTTTTACTAGCGAGAGCTCTTACATACTTATCCCTATTACCTTCTCACTTAAACTTCTCACTCTTAATTTTACCTACTTCCTTCGTATCACCTTCCTCTCCATTCCCAAGCCCCCAACTAACTTAATTTTACATAGAACAACATAATGATCCGATCATCCCATTCCTAAACCCCTTACTGAATTAATCATCCAACACATAACTCAACATCTCTCCCCTTCCCATTCTTCACCACTCAAATCATCATACTTTTCACTTCTATACCATCTCTACCTAAATATATATACTAATATTATAAATATATATACTATATAATATAGATATATAATATATAATATATATATATATTATATATATATATATATATATATATATATATATATATATATATATTATATATATATATAATAATATATATATATATATATATATATAATTGAACAAATATATTAATATCACACACTACACATTCAACGTCCATACAAACTGGAGGCAAATGACTCATGAAAACGTCGGACCGAGGTTTATTTTTATCGATTCGCTAAAACATGTTTTTCATGTTGGCGTTAATTTTATCTATTTTTTGGTTCCCACTTAATTAGACGCTTTTATATGCTGGCGATACCCTTTTTTCATAAATCGCATATGTCTGGACTGTCCGTTAAGCCGACCACTAAGTAATGTTACACAAGACTCAGCAAATATGAGGTTGCCAGAATTTATCTTGATCACCACTTAATTTCAAAATTAAAGTTATATGCTTTTTTTTATAAGGGAGTAAACTTTCCCATTTGGGACTTTAACGTTACCTAACCACAAATGTTAACAAAATTTGTTTGATCATTTTTACAATTTCGTGGCATTTTAATTAAGGGATCTGATCTGTAAGAATAATTAACAATAATATATATATATATATATAATAATTATATATAATATATATATATATATATATATATAATATATATATATATATATATATATTATATATATATTAATAATAAATATATATATATAATATTATATTATTATATATAATTAACAATATATTAATATCACACACTTCACATCAACGTCCAGATACAAACTGAAGGCAAAAGGACTCATGAAAAACGTTGGACCGAGGTTTATTTTTATCGAGTTCGCAAACATGCCTTTTCATGTTGCGTTAATTTATCTATTTTTAGATTCCTACTTATCAAAAGCTTTATATTGCTGGCATCACCTTTTTTTCATAAAATCGCAAAGAAAAAAAGAGTTAAAACGAAACAAGACATCTTACACGGAATATATATTAGTTATGAAAATATGTCAAAATTACCAAAGAAAAAACTAAGCCTTGTTGTGCAAATTTGGTTATATTCGTTTTCAGCGTACCGAAATACATAAGAAACAGTTCATGATATCCATTTAACAAAATTTCTGTCGTCCAGTGTTATTAGTTTTATTAAAGATACCTTTAAAAATGTATACCAATTCTTGAAGTAATTTATTCCTTTACAAGATATTTGAATGTTTTAACATGTGTAATTTTAAGTTCCCTTTCTGATACATTCAAAGTTACACTCTGAACATTTAAATAATTTAACTTTTGTATGTGTTAACATGAGCTTTATAATTTCCTTCTTTTATTAATCATAGCTGCACTCTGAACATTTTAAATAACTTAATATCAGCATGATTTAAAAGGTGTAAAGTTAATGGTTACCTCCTATTACATTCGTAGTTGCACTACACTCAGAACATTTAAATAATCATTTGTGTGGTTAGTCCATGTTTCTTCTAAGTTTTCCTTTATCATTACATTTATAACTGCACTCTGGGCAGTTAAAAAGCTTAATATTTGAATGTGTTAACATATGTGATTTTAAGCTTTTTTTACGTTTACACTCAAAGTTACACTCTGAACATTTAAAGAATTTTACATCTACATGCGTTAAAATGTGTGATTTCAAGTTCCCTTTTATATTACATTCATAGTTACACTCTGAACATTTAAATAATTTAACATTTTGATGTGTTAACATATGTAATTTTAATTGTCCTTTATGATTACATGCTATTAATGTACTGATAATCTAAAAACTAATGTCTCTATCCTTAGTACAAGCTTAATACAATTGTATTTATACTATGATGCAAGGAAGCAAGGCATAATTTCCAAAACTGTGTAGACTTAGCATTATTAAATTTAATAATTTTGATATTTTAAATATTTAACATTTGGTGTTTGGGGCTTTAGTTCTGCTATAATCCATTTCAAGTATTTTGTGCTTGTAGTATTTATTCAGTTAATCTTAGTAATGTCAGTAAAAGTAATTTTTGATTACATTCATAATTGCACTGATCACATTTAAACATTTCTTTATTGTGCGACCTCAAATGACTTTTCAACTCATCTTTGTTTTTAAAAATAAGATTACAATATGTACAACGAAATTTTTTCAAATCCATTTTCTCAACCATTTTATTTCTCCCAGACGTTTGAGGTCCTCCTCTTGAAGAGCTTTTCGTTTCAAGTCTGTTACCTTTCTCATATTTCGCATCACCAATGAGAGTCTGCACAAAACAAAAATCAATATAAATACAAATATTTCAAGTTTTTTAATCCTAAATATTACACGAACTATAAGATAATTAATTTTGTCCTTGTAAAAAAATCTTTAAAATGTTAATAAAAATATAAATAAAAAATAATCAAAATTTACGAATGTTATCACCAAATAATAATAATAATAAAACAACTTCCTTTTAACGTGCTTTATCCCCTTTTCAGAGGTTAACACATGGGGGACTACAGGGAATCGAACTTTAAGGCCGGCTATCCCAAACCAGCGCCACCAACGTGTTCCCAACCGAGTTTTAATTCTTGCCCCCAGGAAGATAAAACTCCGATTGCTACGCGGAGGATTGAACCAGCGTCCTCTCGTATGAGAGTCGGCGAGTCAACCTCCTACGCCACGAGGCATTCTATCAAATAATAA
This sequence comes from Trachelipus rathkii, assembly GCA_015478945.1. NCBI lineage: Eukaryota > Metazoa > Arthropoda > Malacostraca > Isopoda > Trachelipodidae > Trachelipus > Trachelipus rathkii. Next base: position 32,983 of record JABUQX010088359.1, read on the forward strand.
TAATAATAATAATAATAATAATAATAATAATAATAATAATAATAATAATAATAATAATAATAAGAAAAAAAATAATAATAATAATAATAATTTTTTTTTTTTTTTTGAGGAGGGGGGGGGCTGTGATGTACAGGGATCCCCACAGCACACAAGAATGCGGCTAGACCGTGTTAGCAAACTAACGACAGGGGAAATCCCTAACAAAACGAAAGAGGAACATGGCTGAGATGGTTAGATCTTATACAAGATATTCAGGTCCAAGAGGAAGGCAAAAATGCGATCACTACGAAAATGAGATGATTCGGATAAGATGTGCTGAAGGCGATGCTGAAGAGGGATAGTTAGCACGTCAGGAAAGAACGCTCGAAGGGTCGAGATTGCAACGCATTCACAAAGAGATGAAGACGACAGTGAGAAGGACAAAACTGGGGAGCAAATTGGCAGGACGGAACCCCTCCGCGACATAAGAAACCCATGGTTGAGATTTGTATGACCAAGACGCAAATCGAGCCAGTACCACCTCCAGGAGGCGACTCTTCCTACAAGATGAAGACCACCGGCCAAGGACGGGTTGACATTCCGAAGTTTGGCGCCACGGGCATCCTCCGCCCAACATGACTGCCAGCCAGAGAGGAAGCCCCGACGCAAAGAGATGGAGAAATCTGTAGCAGGGAAATGGCCCAGGCGCACAGCTGGAGGAAGGTAACGGGCACCCGACACCCTGTGTGCAGCCGCCCGTGGCCTCCCCATCGGCCCGTTCATTGCCAGGAACACCCACATGGGAGGAACCCAACAGAACTCAATTTTGTGGTGCTGCGCTTGTAACAAGCAGAGGGACTGTTTAATGGCACAGACCAACGGGTTACGGGTTGATCGTCAAGCAACGAACTGGAGAGCGCCTCCGAGAATCCGAAAGATGGTATAATTACCCCCAACGGGCGAAGGTACTGATCCTGTTCACCGCCATGGACATAGCTATTAGTTCAGCTAAAAAAACAGACAAATAGAGCGGAAGGGTATGGGATACAGTGATGTCCGAAACACAGCTGAAGCTCCCACCCCTTCCTCCGTTTTGAACCACGGGTTTAAAACCGCTATAGAGTCGCTATGACCTCTACGTGAGATACAAAGAATCCCTCAACAGCACTGCGGTGCCTTCCACTTATGCAAGGGACTGGATTTCCACTGCGAGAGAGCAGGAGGCGGAGAGACCCACTGTGAACGAGTAGAGGCAAAATCAAATTGCATGGACCGCTCGCTGAGGAAGGTCGAGGAAAACGAAGATGGAGGTAACAACCCCAGCAAATGGCCATAGCAAGGGTTGTGACCGAACACGCTCTACAATAGGTGTAAAGGCCGACGAGGTAGGAACCTGAAGACAATGAACAGCTAGCACATGAGCTGCTCCCTCCGCAAGATAGGGGCATCACCCCGCCTCCACTCCAGGTTTCCCTCGGAGAGGAAACGGAATGCCACCCGTGGCAATTCTCAGACCGTCAGTCTGAATGGGGTCAAGAAGGCAAGAAGGCGGAGGTCTGCCCATAAATGGCACAACCATAGTTCAGTTTAGGCCCACACCAGCATGATGTATAGGTGGAGCATGGTTTTTCTGTCCGCACCACAAGTCTTGGAGGTGAGGTGCTAAGAGATCAAAGAAGGCGGCCAATTAGCTTTGAGGAGAGTATATGAGGAAAGGTACGTAAGGCGCCTCATCGAACAAACAGACCAGGAAACCGCACCTCCGGCTCAACACGGTAGCGGAGTCATAAGACTTAACTTATGAAGCAATGGTAGGCGACCCTACGACGAGGATTTTCCGGAAAAGCACGGCCGTAGTTTTCGACGTGGAAAAATGTAAAGCCACGCGCAAAGCACCAAGAGGAAAACCCTATCGATGGCAACCTGAAGTTGACGTTCCATACAAAGAAGAAGTTTAGCACCAGAGATGTACAGGGCAAGATCGCCAAAACATAGATGGAGCAGCGCACTGACGGCGGGATGGAATCGACACCACCATTGAAACCAATAGCGAAAAAACACGCTCAGGGCACTGCCCTGCGGCACCCCTTGCGTTCCAGGACCAAAACACCCGGACAGCGTAGCACCACACGGACCTGAAACGACGGTCCGACATCAACAACATGAAGGAATAGGAAGTTGTCCCCTAAGTCCCAAAGAGTGGAGGCTCCGCAAAACCCCCCAACCTCCCACGTGCTATCATACTCCTTTTCGGGTCAAAGAAGACGGCCAGGGTCATTTTGTTGGGAAGCAAAAAGACTCACGAATGTCGGTGATCCAACCGAAAGAGAGATCCTGAGTCGAGCGATGGAGACGAAAACCAAATTTGTAGTCGGAAAATGCATGGAGTTGCTCCAACGTGGGAACAAGACTGGAAGCCACCAATCTCTCCATGAGCTTACATGTATTGCAGGTCAATGAAATAGGGCGATTGTTATCGGAAGAAGTCGGACCCTTCAGGTTTGGGAATGGGACAATATATGCAGTAGACCAGACGGAAGGGAAGACCCCCCACCCATAATCTATTGTATAAGCCGAGAAGGAAGGCAGTAGCAGATGGATGTGCATGTCGAAGACTTGGTAGGAGATACCCTCAGGGCCAGGCACTCCATCCCCGCAAAGCTTGAGGGGCGTCTAGGAACTCGGCCCTGGTGAATAGCCGGGTGTATGGAAGGTCTGTTCCAGGCGGAACAGAAAAATCAGGAAACTCAACCCGCAAGCGACTAGAACGAAAAGGTTCAGGGTAACGGGAGCCGCTGGAG
>JABUQX010088360.1:0-7500 GCA_015478945.1 Trachelipus rathkii
TAAAATTATTATACTAAAGGATTTACCATAGGGATAAGAATCAACAAAAGAGATAGGTGCAGACGGCAGTTCGCTGGGGCTCTCCGGGTTTTCCACATAACGCCCTTTGTGAATCGAGGTGAGTATCTTTAAGAGTCACTTTACACCAGGATCGAAAACTTAAATCGGAAGGGGCGGGGGTGACCTCTCTTTATGTCCATTAGTAATTCCCTCTATGGACAATTATTATTACACCATACTGCGCATAGTTCAAATCACGTAATCTATAACGCTCAACGTTCCATGTTCGAGAGAGAGACGCCCTGCACCCATCTATGGCATGAAAACTAAGAATAATCATCCTTATCACTATACGGTAAACAATTGGTGATGTATTGATTTGTTTCTTTAAATTATTAATGCACTAATTTTTACTCTTATCAGTATTTAAGATGAATCCCAAATAAAATACAATAATATACTATTAAATATATATATATTCAAACAACTCTCTCTTTTCCTCCATTATAAGCATTAATCTCTTTATCTCTCAGCATTATTTCGAGAAATCTAATTAGTGTGCTCAATTTCTCATTATTCCTACATTTAACTATCTAAATCATTTCTTATACGAAATTAAGCGATATTGCTGTTCACTGATTGATTAAATAATTAGGTATTTTACCACGGACCATGGAAGGACGCTAATATAATATTATTAAAAATATATATATATATATATTATACTATAATATATATATTATATAATATATAGTGAGTCATGATGAGGATATGTAGAGATTGATTAAAGGTATAATACAATATGTATTCATATCTTTTGAAATTATTAATAAATAAAAAATTATTGTTCTATACTATAATATAATAAAATAATATAACTTTTAACCAGGCTGTTAACAAATAATTACAAATCAGTAACCAATTTTTTCTATATTATATCATATTATATCACTGCTTATCGTACTGGTTTCTGGTGTGAGCGCATGCTACTAGGATAGCTACAACTATTTTTAATGAGGAAGATCGTTGGAAAGAGGGGACAGAATCCAGTCATTAACCAAAATAACGTGGATATTGTCGATCCCGACAGAAGAAAGAAGTGAACAAGCGGGGGTACGTGAACATCTTAATAAAGCATGCCTACTCTTCATAAAATGAACACACAACATTCTTGAAACACGATGTCAACGCGTGGGTCGAAAAAACTTCTAACATCAGCTCAGAGCTATACACCAAGTTTATGAAGTCAGGTAGTTGGTGTGTTTTTTAATACAAACTTACAATAGATAGGAAGCCACAGAGGTGTGCCCAATAAAAAGTTTGTTTTTATTTTATCATTCGTTTCTGCGCAAACCTGGAAAAATGTCTTAAATTTTTTTAAGGCGCCAAGTCTTTTTTCCAGACTGCAGAGTCCGTCCGGGACGGCTAGTGGGACAGAGGGTCCCGTCTCCTCGGCTGGGCACTTTCTCTAACCTCCCTCCTCCCGTGTCCCTCCGCTGATGCCGAGAGACCTGACATCGTGTTCCATTTTTTGTGCGATTTTAAATCTTGGGCTATCTATTCGCTTATAGTTATATACAAAAGAAACAAAAATCAGAAAAAAAACTGTCTTTTGCAACTGACCGCTCCTATTTGCCATATATTTAGGAAATATTAACCGAATAAAAAAATATCGATTTATATAATCGCATTCCGTTATGATATAGTATATATATCAAATATTATATCTGGATTTTAACATCCTTTTATAAAAGGACAAGTCCCTAATAATATATATATATATATATATATAATATATATATATAATAATATATATATTATTATATACTAATATATATATATATATTATATATATATAATATATATATATATATTAATATTAATATTATATATCTTATAATATAGTATATATATATAAATATATATATCTAATAAATATAACTAATTATAAAAAAAATTTGAAATATTTAGTTCAATCCTGTGATAAATATTTTCGTTATTAAACTAAATATTATTCTATATTCATTATTAAAAATTATATAAATATATTAATTTTTAATTTATATAAATTGACTGTTTAGAAAGTTGATCATACGGTGTGACACTTAAGAGAGTTCATGAATACACCATATTGTGCCAGTGTTGATGATCAAGTTAAGTTTATTATCGTGTTGAAAGAAATATTATCTATTGAAAACAAATCTTAACAAATTTATTAGTTATATCTTGAAGTGGATATGAAGTCGTATTTATAGTAATATAGGGATATATATATAGACTCAAGATTATAGTTATCGAGGTCATCATATATATATCATTACGTTATAGTTTTTATCTATTATCCATTATACTATCTGACATATTTATATCACTATATATAATTATTATATTTAAAGAGTATATATATATATATATATATAGAAACTATATATGGATGTGGGACGGGAGTGCAGTCGCGGCTTTGTCGTGCGTGCGCTTAACGAAAACAACAATTCTGTGATCCGCGACGGAACAAAGAGTTTTTTCGGCGACCGGTTCAACATTCGCGTAAAGATCCGTTCCTCCTCAGCCGAAATACAAAACATTCGTCTTAGTTAGACAATTAGAGTCAACTGGTAGTACATTACGAACAGATACACATGGCCGACGCAGATCCATCAAAACACCAGAAAATGTGGAGCTAGTTTGAGAGCGGGTAGTGCAGTTGCCTCGCGTTTGACCCGGCATTTGTTGCTCTTTGGGGAATATTGACGTCGCAGTTTGAGGAAGGATCTGCATTGGATTTACATTCCCACCATATAAAATAATGATGTGCATCAAGAATTGAAGCAAACAGATTATGTAAACAGCCGAGATCTGTGTGCGCAAATGCGTGCACAGATCCTTCCCGAGTCAGCCTCCTTCAGCTAGCGACGAGGCACAGTTTTCACCGCTGTGTGGGGCTGTTAATAGCAAATATTTTGCGCGTTAACTCCGTGGGTGAGCATTAAATAACCCCCGAGTTATCCAGGAAAAGCAACTACATTCCCCTAGAACTAAACGGTATGGTTCCGTTATCATTATCTAGTAGTGATATATGACTATATATGGTAGTATATATAGTGAGTGAGTATTATATATATATGAGCCTATATAGCATATGATCATATAATAATACTTACGGTATATTATTACATTAAAGTATGTTATAATTAAAGTATGGGAGTCAATAAAAGTCTACGATAATGAGCGTGACCAGTAATTCTTCGAATATTAAATATCTGAAGGCTTCCGTATCGATAGGGTATATATTATTATATTATTATATTATTATTATTTTATTATTATTATTATTATTATTATTATTAATTATTATTACTTATTATATTGAATCGTTGTTGTTATTTGTTGCCGGCACCAAATTGTATTCATGAATTGTTAATAAGAGCGCTGTGCGATAAGACGTGATCCCTGCCTAGTCGCCGATCGCGCGGCATCACGCGGGACTGGTGCACGTCCACGCTGCCGTTACGCAGCTTCTTCACGTTCCACTGAGCATAGTCGCCCATCCGCATCGTGGCTAATTAGTTTGAGACATGAACGAGTACCAATGTGTTTTCTGGGTCCCGGTGTAATATGCCATTTAGTGGATGCATCACCTCCAGTGTCATTTGTTCTTTTAACTTTGATTTTTACTTCAAGTACAGGCATACACGCCACGCGTGACGATGCGCAGAGTGTACGCAATATCACCCGGAGCAAATACGCAAAAGAGTGTTGAGAGATACCCTTTGCATGGGACACTGAATGCGGTCGCGTGAGGCTCAGGAACACATCACCTACAGACTCTATATATAAGTGTATATCCATATAATAATAATATATATATATATAATTATATATTATATAACTCAACGTAATGAGCTAGTATATATCTAGTTATATACACTATAAATAGATATATATATATATATATATATATAATATTACTATATATATTCAATTAATATTTATGAACAACTTACTTTTTCTTGCTGCTATAGTCTTTTGTTTTTGCAAAAAATTTTAATTGTTGTTATTTTTGGTTTATGTAAATGCTAATTCTTTTTAACGCTTATGTGTGGCATATGCCACGAATATGTGGACAGAACTCTCGTGATTTTATCTTCTATTTATATTTCTTTGATTTTCTTTATATATATCATATATAGATATATATATATTATATATTATAACTTATATATATAATATTATGATATTATATATATATATATATATATATTATATTATATATATATATATATATATATATATATTATACTATATATATTATATATATTATATATATATATAATAATATATATATATATTATATATATATACTATATATATGTATATTATCCACACTTCTTTTCCCAGACTAAGGGTAAGGTGCGTGACATTGCACCGGAAAGAGAAAAAATAGTAGAAGAATATGACAAGTCAAAAAGAAAGTCCAGCCTTGCCTCCCCCTTTATACCTATTAGTGAGAACTCGTTGCAGTCAGAAAATCAACCCTAGAGCTTCACGGGGACATCGACTTGAGCCTCACTAAGGCAATCTTCGTCAGTGTGGGGTTCATTCCTTGTCCCCAGGTGGAGCCACAACCATACCCTCAGCAAAATCCCGCATTTCACTCCTATTATGACCCTTTCTTCTCGTCTCTGCCAAACTCACATTTTATCTCCCCAGGCATTCCTTTTACTGACTCAATCCATTTTTACTTCGGTCTCCCAGTCGGTCGTTTCCCAGCACATTCAACCACTATACATCCACTTTAACAACTGACTATCATTCATCCTTTCCACATGACAACCATCTCAACGTACTTTCAATTAACCTCTCAGTTATCCCTTTCTTCACAACACACAACTCTCAAATACGTTCATTCATCATATTATCAATTCTTCTCACACATAACACGCCTCTAAGATTGTCCTATCTGACACATTGTACTTTAGATTTACCTCTTATTCTGACCATCGTCCTCACACTGTTACATGTAACACAGGCTAACAAATAACCTCATGAAAGACCCTAGCGCACTCAGACTGACTTGATGCTTTCACATCCACCAACGATTTAGTTTATTGCACCAGCCACCTTCCTGCCATTCACAACTTTCCCAGTATTACACTCTGCATCATCCGTTTTCCTTCTGCATCCCAACAATATATCCTAAATAATTTCAAAACTCAGACAACTTGCTCGCAGCAGCTTCACCATCTAACAAACTAAACACCGAGGCTGTCCTCAACTCACAACCATAACTTACTTTCCTTCATCTACGTTTGACTTTCAAACCTCTCTTTTACACACCCTGCCCAAAATAATCTCTACCAATCCTCTCAACTCTCTTCAGATTCACTACACACAAACCAAATAATCCGCATATATTAGAGCACCCTCCACTCTCTTTCATTCTCCATCATTCTAACATCATCTCCTGCCACCCTCACGTCTAATTTTTTCTCCATCATTCTAACATCATCTCCTGCCACCCCCACCTCTAATTTTTTCATACCCATCCATATACAAATTGAATAACCAAGGAGACATAACATCCCTGCCCTTACTCTCCGCTATTAATTGATTAAAGACCAATCAGGTTCGACACTCTCATTTATCTTACACACGCTTCACTATACGACATACACATGCCTTTTGATTCCATTCAAGAAGCCTACAACCAACACCCTATATCACTAACACCTGTCATAGAGCTTCCCTATTAATCCTATCATACGCCTGTTGCAAATCCATAAAACCTTAATGCAATTTATTCTTCTTCTCCTCACTTTTCTCAATCATATTGTTTCAGCGTAAAGGAATCTAGATCCACACAGTTTTACAACTCCTAAACGAATGTAATTGTTTCTTCACCAATCATCCTTCAGTCAAAACTCGACGCACTCTTTCGACCAAATACCCAGCATATATCTTCCCTTCAGCACTCAATAAGCTAATTCCCCTATAACTCCTACAGTTCCTCTTATCTCAATTACCCAAATATAAGGGTACTATTACCAGCTCTTCTCCAAATCCCTCGGAACTATCGCCCTCCATTAACGCCAGTTTACGGGCAACTTTCCAAAATCTAATCATCATCATCTGCCTCTGTTTCTTGATCATTTCACCAGTAATTTCATCTATACCTACCTGGCAGACAGTGATTGGGCAGTATCTAGATACATGGATGGGCGATACGTATCGATCGATACATTTGTATGGTTATCGTATCGCTTAGACATTCCGTAAAATGTATCGAGTATCGGTATCGCTTTATGCTTTTTTCTATAGATGTATCGGAAAAAATCGATAATTGAACTTTTAGAAACATTTTCCAAAAAAATTATCAAACTTATATAATATATATTATATACTATATATACTAATATATATATGATATATATTATATATTATATATATATATATATATATATAGTATATATATATAATATATAGTTATATATATATATATATAGTATATATAGTTATATATATATACTATATATATTGTATATATTCAATGCAAGAGTGGGGAGAAGAGACGAGGTGGAGAGAAAATGGTGGGACAGTATGGAGAGTAGATAAGGAATATTGCAGGCAGAGATGAATGTGATAGATTTCTGTTTAAGGAAGGTAATGAAGATCATGAATGGTTTTTTTTCCAACAGAGGAGCACCTTCACATAGGTTCAACGAAGATATAGATGAAAACAATATCATTAGCAGAATTCGATTCAGCAGCATTCTATTATTATAGACCTATAATAAATAATCGTCTGAAAGGTAGGCTAACAAGAAATGTGAGAAGTGATAACCTGGTAGTGAGCATAATATATTCGGATCAATAGACTTATTGGTGACTTTTGGAACTCCTGAAGGTGAAGACAGACGACGATGCAGAACACTCCAGAAGGCAACACTGCTGTTGATGAAAACAGAATCCACTGAGAGGAGTGTGAGAAAGAAAAGAACGAATATCCATGAAAGAGTATAGAGTCACGAAAATTTATAATAATTTTTATTACCAATAAAAAAAGAAAAGAAAAAAAGTAAAAAGGGAACTGCATTCCACACTCATTTTTCGCCGTATTCAAACTCTATAGAAAAGAATTAAAGACCCCAGAGGCGGAGGACCTAAAAAAGTGAAGGAGGCAATAAAGAGGAAAGCAGCTAATGATCAGAAGGGGTTGGAAAAATAGATCTACAACATACAAGGGCCCAAGTATATGAAGGTAATGAAATGAACAGAGTGAAAGAAGAGTAAAAGAAAGGCAGCAAGAGAGAGGGGGGAGCAATATGGAAAGATGTGAGTTTAAAAGGAAGAGGCTTTTTAGCACTGACAAAACGTATAAGAGGATCAAAGAGAAGCGGGGGAGGTGTGCAATATCAGGATAAAGCCAAGGTGAATTTTTGGTCAGATCAACAGACAAACAGGAGATGAACCGAATACTTCAGAGAGCTGTTAAATGAGAAC
>JABUQX010088360.1:12500-25244 GCA_015478945.1 Trachelipus rathkii
TATCATGTATCGTATCGCTTAAAGCAAAATTTTTTGTATCGATGCCCATCACTGCCTGCAGATTTACAGCATTCCTATTCCTTTTTCACTTACCATTCCTCCTCCTTAATAAATGATTTCATCCCCAAAATAACCTATTCCTTCTTGCACCATCAAACCCACACACATTCACCATCGCCTCCTCATTACTGCCAATGTTATACAGATTTTCAAGTGTCCCTCCACACTCCCCTCACATCACTTTTATCAGTTACGAAATCAACACTCCCTATTCGATTATTTAAAGCAGATTCCTCTTATTCTCATTCTTAACCTTTCGCGCTTCCTTCCAGAAGAGCTTCCTATTCCCTTGTAAGCCTCCATTCATTCTCCTTCCAAACTTCATTTAACTCATTTTTTCTCCTACATATGCACCTTTTATTATTTCTTTTTTCCTTCTTATATAATTTCAATCATCTTTCTTTTGAAACTTCATCACTGGCGTTTAGCACATTCAACCACGCTTCTTTTTTACTTTTAACCTCTTGCATCACCTCTTCATTCCACCATTCACTGTTTAACATTCTTACTGTCTCCTACTTTAGCACATCTTACATACTCCTTTGGCACTGCTAAACTGTTTTTCCTTCATTTTTGCTTCCAGATTTGTTCAGTTTCAACTTGTTCACATTCAACTGATTTACTTGCGAGCTCTCTTAAATACTTATCCTTATAACTTTGTTCACTTAACTTCTCACTTTTAATTCTACCCACTTTCTTTCTAATCACCGTCCTCTCCATCCAAGCACCCACTAACCTAACTTTACATAAAACACCATAATGATCCGATAGTCATATTCCTAACCCTCTCACCGACTTCGATACCATCTCTACCTACACCAACTCTATATACTTATGAATACTCTTTGTGTTTAAAGTATTACTTACACACATACTCTCTCATCACAGAAAATCACACTCACCTTGATCTACATTCTCATTTTGTCTCGACACCCCACAACCACTGTTATGTCCATCCCTTTTATGATCACCTATCCAACCATTCTTCAGGTCACCCAACACAATCAATCTGACGATCCTACTCACCCCATCCAAAACATCATTCAGATTTTCCCAGAAAATCGCACTCTCTTCAACATTATCCTCAGATTGGCCATATGTCACAACCACACATACCTTGACCTTTTCAAAACTTAAATTTAATCATTAGAATTCTAGAACTCAACAAAAAAATCTACCCATATCCTCTGGGTAGCCAATCAAGTCACTCATAGAGAATTGCAACTCTTCTCTCCCCTTCATTCCTTTCCACACCAGCACACACACACATTTCATACCACACCACTAATTTTTACCGCTTCCTTTCATCTTTTGTTTCAGTCACAGCGAGGAAGAAATCAAATTTTCCCTTTCTAAATACATCCATCACCTCTCTCCTCTTCTCCTCCTCCTCCTCAACATTAATTGCTCTGACATTCCATGTACCCATACGATTAATACATTTTCCCCAAAGATAGGACAGGCCCGCTAAGGATCGCGACTCCTCCGAGGTAAATGCAATACGCATTCCTGACAAAAGAGAAGTGGTAGTTGGGCAGCCAACCCAACTACCATCGTCCCTTAGTCGCCTCTGCGACTCGCAGCGAACATACGGTAATTGCGGAGCAATCTTGTCTCCCCCACACATAGGATATAAGGGAAGTAGGAATGTCTGTAAGGTGTTGTCTAGAATAGAGGTTGGGATATAAAGCATATAAGTATGTGTATATGATATGTGAATAAAAGGTGGTGTCTGTAAGATATTTTCTGGTGGATGAGTGTATAAAGAATATGAACGCAAAAGAGAAAAGGTGAACCATTTGGCCCTGACATACAATAAACCAAGTGGAGGTAATTTCATCGCTGTGAGTACTGCGTATACTCTAACTTAATTATATAATATATATATATATAATATATATATATATATATTCTATATATTATATATATATATATATATAATATTATATATATAATATATATATATATAGGTAGTATAATATATATATATATATATATATGTATATATATATATCTTTATATATATATATATTATATATATTATATATATATATATATTATATATTATATAATATATATATATATAGTTATATATATATATATATATATATATATATTATATATATATATATATATATATATATATATATATATATATACAGTATATGTAAATGACATTAATGTTATTGATGTCGGTAACCGCAAACTGGCATTTGGCCTTTTTTCAAAATAAAAATTCGTATTTTTTTATGCTGTAGATAAATATAGACAGACTTTAATTTAGACTTTAATTTGTTATTATCGCAAACAAGCACATATTTTTTAAATTAAAGTTAAAAGTCAAAAGCTAAAATAACAATAATAGTATGTAAAGTCATCTTGAAGAATCTTCTCTACTTTGTACAAATCATATTCTCCCTTTTAAGGCATCAATATCACTTTGAAAATTTTTTGATATTATGTATTTTGATTGAAATATTGCTCCGATTTCTCTCATCAGTCTACCTCTAATCAATAAAGATCGATTCTTGTTTATTAATTCACATGGTGTATTAAACAATCTAAAAACTGTGCATAATATAATATAATTTCATTAATGTTTAAACATGAACATTCCCAAACTATTACAGACATTATGGTTACTAAATTTCGTAGAAATTTTAATGTCTTCAAATTGTTCCATCAATTAGCTAAATTAAACCATAAATTTGCTCCATAAAATAGAGTACAGTAAGATCTTACTTAACAAACGCACAATCATTTCAGATTTCACTGATCCAAATATTCTTAAAATAAGATTAAACTTACCAAAAATTTGTTTCGTGTTCTTTTTATTTCCAAACTTTCTTCTAAATAGTTATTGATATAAAAACCAAAGTATTTAGAATTCGTCGCCAATCTTAATGTATCACCTGACAGCTTGAATTTCACTTGATTTTCTTTCATTTAGCCTTTTATCTTAAGGAAGTTAATAACCAAACTCTTGTAAGGATTTATATTCAGACATAAATCAGTCATAATTTTTCAGTATTTTATACAAGAGTTTGAAGGCCGCTAATTGATGGAGTAAGCAACACTAAGTAATCAGCATACATAATAGTATTAGACATATGAAATCCCAATCTAGTTCCTTTTTTACTTTTAAAAAAATATTTTTAGGAGTTCCTCAAAATTTGTACAGAACAAAGGTGGGGATAATATTCCTCCCTCTCTTGCGCCGTTTTTAACTTGCCAAGTATTTGAAAAACTATTTTGTATTTACCATTTACAAATTGATTTTTTTAAATACTCAATTTAAGATTCAAAATATTGTAGGGAATATTCATCTTATTTACCTTTCTGAATAAGAGATCATGATTGACCCTATCAAACGCCTTGAAAAAGTCCAAAAGAGCGGCATATACATCCGATCCTCTAACCATATGACTGTTGAATAATTATTTCTAAAGCCATGTTGCCTATCATCAAGTGTGACAAAATTCTCTAGTCTATCCAATAAACCCTTTTTTATCAACCTGAAAATAACAGATGACATCTTAACTGGTCTGATTATCAATATTTGACCAGTCTCCGTATTGATCTTTAATTATTATTGGAGTAATAACCCCACTTAACATTTGGTCGGTAAATAATTATGCATAATGCACACTTTTAAGAATTCTGTCATTAATCTATCGGAGCCTTCCGTCCCAAATTTTAAGTGAAACAAATATATATTGTCCGGTCCTAAGGTAAGTTTTAATATATGAATCAGTACCCTAACCTCCTAAGCACTAAATATTTCATACACTTCCGCTCATGCGACATCTTTTTAAAATAAAATTGTCATTAGACTGGCAATATTTTACTCATCTTTCCATCAGGTTCACCATCTATTTTGGTGGTGTATTTTCTTTTCTTCTGATAGTAACTTGGTCCCAAAAAATATTCATTTCTTTGTTTTTAAAACTATTTGATAAGTATTTATTTCTGGTTTCCCCTTTTTTATTTCTACATTTTTTTAAACTCGCATTTAAATTTTGCTCTAGAATTTTTCATATTAAGTTTGTCTTTTACTTTTTTCCTTTATTTTTCTATGTAATGAATTTGTGAGCTGCATCCCGATGAACGTTTTCAGTGAATCATTCAAACCTCGAATGCATTTTTTAATGTTTTTTTTTATTGTAAGGTTTCCACTAGCCTCGTGCATAATATTACAAATGGATTCATAAAACATCTAATCAGATCTAGATGTCGTCATTTTTGCGGCCATATTTATTACAGTGTATAACTTCGTTTTTAGATTTTCTTATATCACTAAACTGGTCTAAGTTATTTTTATAACTTTTTATTTCTATGTCAGTCAGCTTGTTCCATTAAACAAATCTGAAGTCAAGGTCTTCTTTATACATTTCTTTTTTGATTTGAGCCCTCATTAACAGAGTGAAAAACATTTGAAAGTGACCATATAAACAGCAATCGTATAGGATTGTTACGTCGTTAATATCTTCTTTCAAGTTATTAGAACAAACAACATGATCTAATCAGGATGTTATGTTGTGAGCCGGTGACGGATATGTAAATGAATCCATTGGCAAAATCCTATCCATCAAAACCAATTTAAAATTCGTAATAAAGTCATTTAAAAGTTCACGGTAGATTGTGTCATCTAATTTTGTATTAAATCACGTGCAATGTTTAAAGAATCTTGATTGATACTTTTTATTATTGCTTCAATCTCTATAATTTCATTTGGATAATCCAAAAAATTACATAGTTTTCTTTCTTAAAACATGACAGGTCTAGTTCAAGATCAGTAACTTGTAACCTAAATCAATTCAAAGACTAAAATCGAGTCCTTATGATAAATTAGTTCTATAAATTTAGAGAAAAAATTTCGCAAAATAATACAAATACCTCATTTAGGTCTTCCTTCGTGTATCTCACTTACGTTTTCCTTTTGAACAAAATATATATTATCCCAATTTTCTGACAAATTATAATTAATTAAATATGTATCTCTTTTCATCACCATAATTTTTTTTAATAATATTACATCGTGGTTATCCTTAAGGCTTTTTTTAGTATTTAAGTTGTTTCTAAATGAGCTACAGTTATAAGAAAATATCCTCAACAAGTTAGTATAATTGTTATCTAGGTCCATTGTTTTTATTGTTATTACCTTGGAAAAGTTTCACTCAAATAATGCTTACATGCCAGAAATCAAACTTTAATAATATATCCCTAAAAGAATTTTCCACGGCTATATTTAAAGACTTCGAATATGGATTCCTACTTTTGAGTTCAGTTATATTTATCAATTTAGTGTTTAGGCCACTCTTAATGAATTCCTTAATATGAATGTCTTCTACACTCAAATCATATTTACCTACATAAATATCAGTTAACGATTTATCACAAATTGACGGATCACTTGGATCGGAATATTTGGTTCCTCTATTAACGTATCGTTTTTTTCTTGGCTTTACCAATGTAAAACTATCATTGTTTTCTGGAAATAAGTTTTCATTTTGTTTTGTTTCCTTTTCTCGCTTATTTTAAACTTTTTTGTTGTTCTGAAATTTATCTCTTTTTCTGTCGTGAATCTGATACAACTTAAGACCAAAATTTATCATTCAAATTTTGTGTAGATTCCTCACTTTCACTATCAATTTCACCTCCATTGATTGCACCTCGTTCCATTTTGTTATTTTTATCTCCATTGATTACAGCTTGTTTCATTTGTAAGACTGGGAGGTGCTGAAGGAGCTTATCTCTCAAATTGACTTTTTTAGTCGTGACTCTTTTAAGATGTGATCTGTTTTCGTTTAGTATAAATATTTTTTCTAATATCAAATAGATTTTCCTTTGCACTTTCTAATTCAGTAGGAACATTTTTTTCAGTTATTCTGCAATTCTGTAATTGACTAACCTCATCTTTCAGCTTTATCACTTCATCTGTTAGATTAGCAAGACTTTATCCTATTATTTCAAATCCACGTGACAGTGGTAACGATCTAAAAGATTCTGCTACAAATTTAGGTTAAATTTTACCATTCTGTTTCCTAAGCTTATGTCTTAAACATCATGCATGTCAGTCCTAATTCTATCTTCACCTATTCTCCATTTGATCTCTTCTTTAATAACATTAGCTAATCTTTGTTTCGCTTCTTTAATCTTATTTATCTGATAGATAGATAGATAGATAGATAGATAGATAGATAGATAGATAGATAGATAGATAGATAGATAGATAGATAGATAGATAGATAGATAGATAGATAGATAGATAGATTTATAGATATATAGATAGATAGATGAGTATAAAACCACATAACACAGCAATTTTCTTCGGGGTCAATCCATTTGAATGATCCAGCGATGATAACCGATCTATTTTAAAAACAGATTATATTTTGCACGCTGTTAATCTTATATATTGACAGTTCGAAAGGGCAAATAAATTTTTTTTTAATTTACAAAGGTTTCAACAGGGTGACCAATTTTGTGCCTATCTCTTGTAATTCCTACACCAAATTCTCAAGTATTCTGTTTTTAAGTACATCGTAAGCTACGATTTGGTATTTAAACTTTGCTTCTAAAAATTTCAATATAAATTTTTACACCAAAATATTGTTTTGTTTTATGTGATGTTTTGGGGGGAAGGCATCTTATTTAAAGACGTTTTTGGGAAGTTACAGCTACAACAATAGTTTAATCTAAATGAAAATTTGAACGTTGATACTTTCAAATTTTTTCTACAGGGTGTTCCAAAATGACTTTTGAAAAAAAAATTGCCAAATTTAGAGTCTAAAGCTACGTTTCCAGAAGCCCGAGTGCAGCCCGTGTGCAAAATCGACTCGGAAACACTTCGAATGGAAAAAAATTCCATTAACCAATGAGAGAACAAGAAATTTGAGTACCTGGAAACGGCCGAGCGCGCCTGTTGGATCAGCTGACAATTGTAAACAATACTCTTATACTTATACGTATCTATTACTTATTCGTATCTATTACTTATACGTATCTATTATGAAATGATACGATATATTAGTATCCTTAATATAAAGGTTAATTAAAATATTAAAAAATTTTGGCAAGCTATTTCCGACACATGTTTTGTAAAAAAATTTGTTTGTAAACAAAGTATTCTTCCGCAGCTCGCCCGTTTATTAATTCCCGAAATCGAGAATGTAACGATGGGCGCCTGACTATGACGTTTATGTGACGTAGAAGTGCGCAATGGAAAACAATGCATGTGCGCCTGTGTGGCCACACGGGCTGCACTCGGGCTTATGGAAACGCAGCTAATATCTTTGATGGGCAAATGTATAAAAGTCTGAAATTTACATACATAAAAGTACAGAATTACAAGTAATTTCATATAAAACATTGAGTTTGAAACAAGTTTAAGAGACACAGCTTTACAAAATTTATAAAAGAATCATTATTTTTATGTTTTGCTATTATCTAATTATTTGTTGTAATACATATTTATCTGGATAATTATATTATTTATGCTTTAAAATGTAAACCATCACCATGTGGATACATGGTATCACTGAAAAATGTCATACTAAAAGTTAGCCCTTTAGGGAAAATTTGTGAATGTGACATTTGGAAGAAATTTCATCAATTTATGAAAAAAAATCAACATTTTTTTTTTTCTTCTTTTTTTTTTTTTGGCGAATTCTAAAACCTTAATTTCGACCGTTTTTCTGTCTCTTACCATTTGTTTTCTTGTGTCAGTTGAGTGCCAACTGCCAATATATCTACCACAGAGATGGGTGATATGTAAAATTTTTAGATTTATTCTTCTAAGCAATTTCAAAAGGGGAAAAATTTTATTGGTTTGTGCATTCCTGGCGATTTTTTTTCTGAAAATATGTGAAAAATTAATTTTCTGATTCGGTTTGAGGAGACTAAAAGCTTAATTATTACAATATCAGATCAGGCGTTTTTTTTTAATTCAATGGGAGGTTTTTTAAAACAAATAAGAGGGTTGAATATTGGATCACCCTGCCCGCGATACCTAGTAGCATTTTTTTTTTTTTTTAAATTATTCGAAAAAAGTTCCGAACACAAATTTTTAGCTACTATGTATAATATAAAAAGGCTACGTGTAGTATATTTTTGTTTTTTGGGGAGAGGAACATCCCCAGAACACTTGCTAAGAAAAATAAATAGTTTCGTACCTTCCATTCAATTCACATTAGAAAAAAAATCATGTAGGGAAGTTGCCTTCTTGGATGTCCTAATTTCAGTTTCGTTTTGCATAGGAGAGCCACTCATACAGACTATTATGTTCATTGGTTCTCGCATTCTTTCTATGTTAAAAGAGGTGTCTTGATTGGACAGTTCTTACGAGCATTCAGATTGTGCAGTCTATATTTTTTGACATATGATTTATATTACGTAAAAGAGGTTTTTGCTTCTTTAAAATATCCGGTGTATGTTACCAGTAAAACATTGAATTTGAAAAAGTCAAAATATTATGCGGTCAATGAAAATAATTTTTTTAATTTAAAAAAAGTGTTAGTTCAACCTTGTTCTTTGGGCAATGACTAAAAAAATTAGAAGTGTATATTTAAAAATGTTCATTTAGTTAATTATGTAGCCCACACTGTAAAAAGAATATCAAACCTGTCATAAAAAAAAGAAAAGTGACAATAATATTGGGTTATATAAAATAGATTGTGAGGGATGTAATAAGAAATGCATTGGGGAAACTATGAATCTAAAAAAAAGAAGGAAAATACCAAGGTACTTTTTATGGTTTTGGGAGAAATTATAAAATTTCCGCTTTTGCGATCCATAGACGCACTGAAACCCGCTCAAAGTAACAAATGCAACAACATTTTTCAACAGACGCTGAGTTTTTAGGTGGCAGTTCAAAATATAATAGTAATAAAAGAAACCCATTTTCTACTTACTAATGTAAATTTATTTCTTGATTAAAGTAGAATAAGAAGTAACATACTCTTTTCAAAGTGTTTATATTTCAATAACTACTTTCACAACTCTATTATTTTGTCTAGATTTTATCATTTGACAAAATTACACATAATGGATTGTCATATGAAGGCCCAACATCTGGAATTGGATACTACTTTTATTTATTTAAGGAATCAGGGATTTTGAATACCACAAATCAGAACAGCGGTAAAGTCTGTAATAAACTATTTTATTCAATGTAAGAAATTGAATATCTTTGGTTTTAGATACCGTAAGTACTCAGCATGTCTCGACACTATCAATTTTTTTCAGAGGTTCTATACAGAATTCCATATTATATGTATATTGCAATAATGCCAGAACCTTTGAAAAGAGTAATGAGGTTTTAAATCAATTATTAACTTCTAATGAATTTAGTAACGAGTTCAAGAGAAATAAAATCACAGCGATTAAGATTCCCCCGTTCTATGTTTACATTGAGGTGGCATGGCAACGCCTTACCAAGGTTTTTAGAAGCTGTTTATAAGGTCAATAGTTGAGCTAAATTAACTTACTTTAAACTACAGGGTTCACACTTTCTGGAAAGTCAGGGAAAGTCAGGGAAAGTCAGGAAAAAAAAAATTGGTCAGGGAAACGTTTTAAAATATGCTGAAAAGTCAGGGAAATTCCAAAAAGTCAGGGAATTTAAATTTCCAAACATATGAAGAATGATCCATGACCAAGTTACATTTTTGATATATTTTTTTTTCCTTACTGTATAATTGTGGAATGAGAGATATTTGATAAGTGAATGAAAAGGATGGGCGAGGGGAATGACATTCCATAAATCTACTTTCTATACTTTTTCTTTCTATTTTTAGTTCACTATTACCTACTATTCTTCCTATTCTGTTCGTAGAAGTTGTTCCAAGTTCATCCTTCCGATTGAAGGTGATTGGTATATGGATGTGTTTTAGACTGTATGACTTATGACTTAATCTGTTTATATCTTTTCTTTTGGGAATTATACTTTTTGAGGTGTTTTTTTGAGGTTTGACGAAGATTTTTGATTTTTGTGCAGTTGAAGGTATTTATTATTTATTTATAAAATGACTTCAAGCAAAAAAAACTTAACTTTAACGACCAGTGGTTGGACGTCAAACTGAACCTTGCTTCATTTCTGTTCACAGATTTACAATGTCTCGTACTTAATATTATGGAAAAATTTCTTAAGTCCAGTAAAATGCCGGCTACAACCAACAACTAAGCTTTTTGCATTAGATTTACATGACAAACTTGAATGCCAGACTGTGCAAATCAAAATGAGAGAAAAGATATTAGAAAGATGTTCTGAAGTACATGCCTGTCCAATGGCTCTCATCATTGATCCTAGTATAGTTTTTCATCAGCCAGAACAAGGGGAAAACAAGATTTGATTTATTGCTAGAGGCATTGTACACAATAACCGGAATCACAGATTCTGTTGCTGAGAAAGAAAAAGCACTATGCCTCTACTTTGCAGTGAAGCTTATTCTACCCTTTAATATTAAAACCTGCAAAATATTTTTGATGGTGATTGTCCTTCTAAGAGACTTGATATGAGTTTTTTTCTTCTATAGCACCTGAGAATCAATGTTATGCGGAATTGTGGTAAATTATAAAATTAGGACTGATATTTTCTCCATGGAAATGCGACAGTGGAAGGAGGGTTTTCTATAAATTAAGCAATTTTAGTGAGAATCTGAAAGAACATAGTCTGATTTCTCAAAGAACAGTGCACAATGCTATAAGATCTCATGAAAGTATCCATAAAGTTCTATAATTAAAAAAATGTTGACAAATGTAAGAGCTGTCTGGTGGTATGAAGGCAAACAACATCTGCAAAGACTTCCAAAGCCAAAGACGAAAAGCTTAGTTTTTAACAAAAGCTGAATAATATTCTATTAATATACAAGATCGTCAACTTGTATATAAAGAGTGCTACAACTAGCCTTCCTTATTGTAGAAGAATAATGCCATGAAATCACAAAAACCAATGCTGAGAATAGTTTTGTCCAACTCTATTCAATCTTTCAGATAATATGGATATCACCCAGCTATTGATGCAAGCTTTATTTAGTTTTTTTGTAACAAAATTTTTCCTTCTTTTGAAAAATAAAAAAGGAGTGCTTTGGACGGTTATGGGTAAGGTATAAGCTGATTACTAAAAAAAAAAGTATTTTTTTAAATTCATCCATGATGATGAACAATTTCTAAAGTAAATTTTCAATAATTTAATGTATGAACTGAGTAAATAGGCTGCAATAATAATTAATATATATTTTATACACCAAAAATAACGAACACGCTGGTCAGGGAAAATTTGCAGATTTGGTCAGGGAAAGTCAGGGAAAGTCAGGGAAATCAAATTCAAAATTTTAGTGTGAACCCTGAACTACTAAAAACCTCCTCTGACATTCGGAAGGCCATCAGTAGTCACCGATAAATTTATCTCTCTTAACTTTGTTCCCTTGCAACCGGTCTCTCCTAACTCCTCTCTCAAATTATATAGTAATTTTTCATTAGTTCTAATGAAGAAACTACTTATTCTTGGGAAGATAGTGTGGGCAAGAAAGGTTCGAGATAACTTTGACTAATAATGAACAATTAGCTAGGACTGTTAGGAATGTGTGGCATGATAGCTATTTGCTGAGTTAAAGGAAGCACACTCGGGATGTATACATCCTGGGAGAATAAGTCCAAATTGGAGATGTGTTAATTAAGTCACCGGTAAACAAAGATCTCTCTATCTCCTTAGTAAGGTTCTAGATGTAATAATTGAATTTAACAATAAGATCAAGTCGTTAGAGGAAAACAAGGTAATGGTGTGACAGCCTTCCACTATCTCTGACCTCCATCCCCTTAATTAAAATTGACTTTGTTAAAAATGCATTAATGAAATATTTACAGTAATGATAGAGGCTTTGATATAAACAATAACTAAAAGAAAATCAACGGCGCTCACATTTGTGAAATTTTAACTTACTCGTGAATTGGAGTGATATACAGGCGAAGAAAGTTTTTATGTTTGTCAGTTCACGCTGTCATACTTTTTAATTAAGCTTTGATGTTATTATATAAACTATTAATTCGACCGATTTTATTATAAATGGATGAAGGTCAAATATGATTTTTGAATGAATTTTTATTTGAACAACTGAGGCAGGGAATTAGTACATAGTATTAAGTTAATCAACAAAATTATGGTGAGACAAATTTTAGTTTTTTTTTTTGTAAAATAAGTTATATAAAATCTTTAATATATATATATATATATATATATATATATATATATATATATATATATATATATATATATATATATATTATATTTTTATATATATATATATATATATATATATATATATATATATATATATATATATATATATATATATATATATATATATATATTTGTGTGTCTATAACCTTTTCTGTTTGAACGACACAGTTATTTTTAGCGTAATTTTAAAAATATTATTTTATTTTTGTTATAAATGATGTAAATAGTAATATTCTGATTGGAGTAAGTATGTTGAACTTTTTCCTTTGTACCGTACCACTGGTATCTATCAAAAATGAGTTTAATACGGTCTTTTTGGTGTATATATATATATATATATATATATATATATATATATATATATATATATATGAAGTATGACAATATAGCGCAAAGATAGTTGGAAACATTTAATAAGACAACGTTTCAACTGCTGGAGTCATTCTCAG
>JABUQX010088361.1:5000-7500 GCA_015478945.1 Trachelipus rathkii
AGTTGACTAAAAATCTTTGATTCTAACTTAGCATCTTTATCTGAGTACCTATTCTTCTCTTTGTTGTCTTCTCTCTTATTTCCTTTCCGGTCGTTCTCTCTGATCTCCTTTCCGGTCGTTCTATATCAGCAGTTGACAGGTGTCGTATACACATACAACATTATATATATCAATATAAATCAATATAGTGGTCGTATCTCATAGGAGTTCAGTCCTATCTTCGCTCTCTATCCTCTTATTAACTAATGACTTTCTCTCATCTAATTACATCAATTCAAACGTGTCATTCTAGAGCTCGAGTAAGTCTCATAATACTACTTATCATCACCTCCTTATCAGTTTTATTTGAAAGTCAGTTATAATAACCATAACTTAAGAATAATGAGCTCTACTCACTCTATAGAATAGGCGGTCTGAGGACTATATAAAATAATTACTCACTTGAGATTTATTCTTATCGAGTTTCTATATATGTAGGACTAATGATAAGATTAAAGGTTTATCTTTACTAATGAGCCTATATCCAAAATATTAGTATATTGCTTCATCTTTCTAAAACATACGAAATATTTAATTCATATATCACAAAAAATTGTAAAACATCTAATTCCGAATAAACTAATTACTCACACTATTCAATAATTTCAATTACTTGAGTTTACTTAATATTTCACACTTATTAGTGTTATTTATTACCTCTTTTTCATCATATCAAATATAAATTCGAAAGGTGATATAGGGAGGGTAAATTACATATTTCTATCTTATTCTATATAGCTAAAGCATTTCTAAGATGATTTTTTATTTTTTATTATGGAGGGCGCGTTTGATATCTTTATTTTATTTAAGTACTCACACTCACTACAAATTACGTTGATTATCTTTATATGGGTATTATATCATTCAGTATATACGTATGAAGTTGCTCACACATCTGGTCTAAGCTTTCAACTCATACATATATATATATATAGTATATATTCAAACTCTATTATATTTAATAAGCTCACTGAATATTATGTTTTTTTTTCGCAATTACTACAAGAGTCATACTAACCTAACCATAAACGTCGTGAATATATGTAAAATTCTAATTTATAAAATTCCCTACATAAAATCATCAATAACAATAAGTAAACAATTACTATAAATCACTCACGATATCTACTATCTCTTCGAGAGGACATTATCCTCCTCGCTCTCCCGCATTCAGGAGCTCGTACTAAAAAACTTCTCAACTATCTAAATCTTCATACGGACATACAACTAGTTGTGTTAAAATAGCTCTGGTTCTGTTTTCTGATTCACTTCCATTACAAATCTCTACAGTATCTTTTGAAAATATCTTTAAAATATACACAATTTGATAAATTCACTAAGAAATATTGGCATTTAACGCTATTAAGGATTATTTATGCATTCTTGGGTTAGCAATAAGTCTCTCTCTCTCAATTCATTTTTGTTTTTTTGTTGAGTTGTTACTATAATGACCGAGTAATGATATATAGCTTTCTGAGTATTTGTAAAACTCAGAGTAAATTCTGACGATAGTGCGTTCTTGCGGTCTCTAAGTGGCTCTTGCATTGCGATAGAGATTTTTATTCCTTGGCTACCGCTCAATCCGTTCTATTACAGACGTACAGTAGAGGTCAATAGTGCGAGACACCATAGCAGCCAGCAATATCGGCACTATGTGGAGAGAAATAAAAATAATTTTTGTTCGAACCCATTGTCATCCCCAAGAGACACCATTTATAAGTGTACTTTTGACATAACGGCAATTTTGTGTTTCATTCGCTATAGTCTTCAGGCAATGATAACCCAACACTACTAGAAAAATTCCACCCATAACAAATTTACAACTCATTCGTATGATTATCTATGTTAAATATACAGAAGAGTGTCTATAAAGCACCTAAGCAAAGAGAAACCAGGAGTTACTCTGTCTGAGTCTCATATGGATGTAGAGACTTGTGGAGTCTGTGATACAAGAAGAGATACACTCGAGAGGTTCAAACTCTAAAAATTCTGTGACCGCCGCTGAGTCAATCCTGCAAAAGCAAGAGCAAGAGAGAGGAATCAGCACGAATCGATGACAGCAAGTATACATGGGAACTGCAGAGTCCATTCTACGCCTTGATTACACTTACAAAAAGACAATTATCAGCACGATTTTAATTCTTGTCATATGCTCAAGATTGTTCATACATAATTGTTTCTTCAATGTATAATTTAACACTGTGTGACGCAAATTGCCTCTCCATTTTAACTATTGTAATGCACTCCTCTCATACTCATTTTGAGGTTGTCTATTATCAGAGGGAAATTGTTGGTTTCCTCAGAATGATAACTTTTAGAGAAATATCTTGCGCCTTATAGAGTAAATTCCACCTATACGATCACACTGCAAGCCTAAATTATTTTAGAACAAAAAATTGTTTGTCCCTCTCCAAGTGTAGACTATAGTTGCTCTTATAACTTCTACGAGGAGATTTATTTA